>JAQZBX010001214.1:0-86868 GCA_029593785.1 Cabassous unicinctus | reverse complement strand
TTCACTATTAATCGTTGTCCTATATCACTAAGATCTTGAAAAACAGGAGATAAATAGCTAGAATCTACTACTGAGACTATGGGAAATGTGAAAAATAATACTAAATATTGCAAGGAGAGCTCTATGTTAGAATAAAATCCTAATTAATCATATTATTGGGAATCTCAGATTCTGATAATGTGGATATACTGAGACTTAGGGAGAAAATATTTTTTATTCAAGCGATTCTTGCCAAAGTATTTCTAAATTATACTAAAAGTGCATTTATTCAATAATAATTGAGAAGTTGAGTGTGCCTCGTTCTGGATATAAATCTTAATCATATTCTACAGCCATAAGGATTATAAGAAATTGTTATATATGTCTACTAATTCTGGGAATACGTAAAGGGTGGAGACAAGATTCAAGTATAGATCTTGTATTTTATTCCAAAGCCCATGTACTTTTCTCTGATAATCCCTACATTGACATTATGATTAACTGAAATCCTTAAAATTTTAACAGTATTTTCCTAATTTTAGAAGGTTGAAATGTTAATGTTTAATTTATGTTACCTAGAAATGCTGGTTTCCTCAAAGGTTGAAATCTGGATTTCTATTCATTGGCAAGTATTGTTAAGAGATTCAGGTTAAGGGGAATAAACTTTTGTTGCATGCTTTTATTTCACTTAGTTCACAATCATTTGAGGAATAGGAAATGTCTACTACTAACTTAGAAGTCCCTGGTATAGTCACTGTTAATGCTAGGTAGAGGCAGATATGTTCCTGATTATAAAGAATGATGCTTGCCTATTATTTTCTTTTTTGTCTTATACTAACTAACGTCTATTCCTTACAGTTAAGGAGATCAGGAATCCAAAATGAGCCCTTAGAGGCTAAATCAAAATGTTGGCCGGGCTGCTTCCTTCTGGAGGCCCTAGGGTTGACTCCATTTCCACTTCTTTTATGACTCTAGTGACTGATGATATTGAGTCTCTTTTCATATGCTTATTAGCCATTTGTATATCATCTTCTTCAGAGAGATGTCTATTTAATTCCTTTGCCCAGTTTTTAATTAGATTGTTTATCTATTTGTCATTGAATTTTAGGAGTTATTTATATATTCTGGATATCAAACTCTTATCAGATATATGATTTCCAAATATTTTCTTCTATGTCAAACTCTCTTCATTTTCTTCATAATGCCCTTTGATACATAAGAGTGTTAATTAAAAAAAAAAAAAACACAAAATCAAGGCTCCATATTAATTGTGCACATCAATTGCTATGCCACTCGTTAAGAGTCCCAAATGGTGAGCATTTAACCTTTTGAAACTATCTGCAATGTAAAAGTTATCCATCTTTTTTGATAGTCCCCTGCAATGTGGCTTTATTGGCTTTCAAACCACTTCCATTTGTCTAAAAACAATTAAGGTGTGGAGTAAAGCTCTACCAATTGCACATTCATGGTAATTATTTACTTCAAACTGATTTTATCCTGAGAACTTAGGAAAAACAACTTTATATTCAATATCCTGATCTGTTACCACCTAGAAAATGAAGCCACTAATAAAATGTGACATGTAAATACATATGAACCCTCAATAAATGGAACTTGTGAGAGGAATGGTTGGTGTTACTCTTGTTATTGTTTTTAAATCCAACTATTTTCCAAGTGGTACTTCTGTATGTTAGATAAAGTAAATATCTTTTAACACTTATTGAACATAATGCTTTTAGGTCCTGAAAGAGGTCAGCAAAAGTAAAACCGTGAGCCGGTCCCATAACTGTTTAAAAACAAATGTCTTATTTTGAAAATACCTGGGTATCTGATACTTTTAATAGCAATTGTTTTTCTTACCTTTGTAAAGATTGTTCTATGGCAGAAATGATGCCTTATTCTCTTAAAAGGCACTGATTGATTGTTATAAGTCAAGAAGTTTGTTTTAGTCAATAAATTCCTTAGTTTGCTTCAAATATAGTTGCAAAAATCCCTGTATAGTAATTGTTATCACTGAGCTCACATGGGGTCAAGCGCCATGTCATTCCTGATTAATTGTGCTGCCATAGAGTAACATTAATTATTTCTGCTCCATCTAGTATACATCAACATCAAAATTTTCTCTCAGCTTTCATCTTATGGTTGAGGTAAGCCCATTCATCATCCTTTTAGAAATGAATGGGATAAAATCATGAAATATTTTTATGATTGGCAGGCTTCGTGGCAGATGTGAATAGGCAGTGGTCAGCAAAGACCTTGCAGATTTATTTTTCTGGTCATGCTTCTGCTTCCAATAACTCACTACTGCTTGGTGCTGCGACTTTTAGAGGTCAGCGAGGTGGTAGTATATGAGCAGCAGCACGCATGATTTCTGGACCATCCTTCTCCATATTCCTTTTGTTTTTCTTGTTGTCTGAGCATACACAGAACATCTAGAGATGTAAAAACAGTAGAAACCATTTCACAACCCTAATTGTCTAGGGTCACTGAAGTTGGCTCAAGACCAATAGTTGTTGAGTAATGGAATTGGTTAAAAGTTTACATGGAAGGGGTAGCTTCTGAAGCAGAACCTATTCGAATATGGGCATAGCCCCAGCAGATTCTTAACTTGCCTCTAATGACCAACTCCTGAACAAAAGAAGCAGCTCACTCATTAAGGATTCCTCAGTGACAGTTGCTGTGCTAGAGGCATCAACCAGGTAAAAGTTGAACTAAGTGGGGTATAATTCCAGAAAATTCATATGTATCCTCAACAAGGTTATTACCTTAACAGTATTTTTCCTGAAACTAGAATATTGAATTATTTGCAAGAGTTATAGATAGCAGCTTAAATAAAATTTAGCTTTATAGGTGTTTCTATTTTGAAGTCTAATTACGGGGAAACACATATGACTAGTTATCTCTGGCTTCAAAAACTTAATACTGAAGAAGGTTTATTTTTACCCCCCAAAGACTGAATTGATTAAACTTTGACTCCTATACTAATATAAAAGTCATCTAACTTGATTATGTTAATGAAAAATATAGCTCACAGGGAACACTAAAATATTATGCATAAGTTGAATAACAATTGCCGCTGAATTTTACTAATATTTTACAGATTCTTTAAACCCGTAGGTTGGCCTGCTCATCTTCTTTCCCCTCACTGAGAAATACTTGTGTTAATTTCTCCAGTGAAATATTAAATGGAGTAAATGATTTATTGTACACACAATACATCATTAGATTCCCCTAAAAAATAATTTTCCACTACAGTTCTAATAGGCTCTTTCTAAGAGCAGTGAGTTCAGGAAGACACCTAAAGGGTCTCTTATTGAGTGTCTACATTCCCATGGTGAGACTGGAAACCAAGTGAGTTTTGCTCAGCTGCCTACCTAATAACATACTTTCATTCCAAAACCTAAATGGAAACATTTTTGCTATTCCTTTACCCACATAAACACTCTGAGGTAGTCTTCAACTCAGTTTTTCCAAAATCGTATCTAAAATATAAAGTATTTCTTGGAGAATTTGCATTGCATAAGTAAGAGGCATTAATGGATACCTCCTGGGAAAAATCTAATTTCTCCCTGTATCTGTATCATGCTGTGACTCCCCTTTTCAAATTGTCCTCCTTCTTCTTTCATTGATCCAAATCCTCTTACACCTCAAGTTCTAACTGCATTGCTGCTCCCTCTAGGAAAGCTCACTCTAGGGTACCACCTCCTTCCTCATGTATGAACTCTAATTGTAGTTGTGTTAGGACCAATACCCTGTCTTTATTTTATATCTTTTTTCATATTTCTCAAAGTGCTCTCCTGAGTAGGAGTTCAATAAATATTTGTTGACAAAATAATTTCCTTATTATCCCAGGCATTTTATTTTAAGGTGATTTCACCTATTAGAAATTGACATGCATGTTATTGTGTAATCTGTTAATGCAAGAGGAACAATGATAGTCTCTAAAGATGTCTTCCCTTAAAATGTAGAGACTTTTTTCAAGAAATAAACATACAAATGTAAATTTTCCAAAGGCTAATGTTCATTGCAATGTACTGTCTAGTCAAAGTTCTATTACTATCCTCAAGGAGATACAAGATAGCACTGTGGCTATTTTTCCTTTGTTAAACAATGAAAAATAAGTCAGAATAATCCAGAAATAAACCCAATTTATACCAGGTTTTAAAAATCTTTGACATACCCTTCTGCCTCTTATGGATTTTCTAACTTTTAAGTAAGAGGGAGGATCAGCAGACATGAACTCACCGAAGCTGGGAGCTATAATGCTCCTTGACAACAGATTTTTTGCAGCTTCCTCTTTGAAAGCTTTTGAGGTTCTTCCATTTAACCTTTGCAGAGGCAGCACAACCCTGATAGAGGGATTTAATGAAGTGAAGCCCCTCTGACATCCAGCAACTCACAAAAGCATGTAGGCTTAAAACCTCCCAAACCAGGCAGTGCTAGCCTTATTTATGTTATGGAATGGAATTTCTTATCACAAAAAGGAAGAAAGGTTATTCATATCAAACATATGCAGCCAAAACCATAATTTCTCCTTCCTTACTCTCTTAGTAGATGTCTTATTTGAGAAGTAAATTTAAATATTAAAAAGAAAAGGTTAGAAGGAATTTTAAATGCATTCTGAAATTTTACTCTAGCAAGTGCTCCAGAGGTCTTCATCTTCCTTTCAAAATACCTTTTTCTTTAACTTCTCTAAGAAGAGTTAAAATGTTTTCAAAAGCATGATATGAAAAAATTGAAAATTTATGTATAGATATGTGTAAGGCATTCAACACTGTAAATAAGAGATCATTCAACTATGTACTCAACACATAAAGAAATACTTTGATGATTCAGAGAAAAAGGTAAAATGATCCCAATACTTTATTTTAGGCCAAAGAAAAAAGTCTCTCCCTCTAGTTCATAAGGGATTTGTTCTTTCTAAAATACTGTCCATAAATTATTAAGAGAACCAATCTCTAGGACCAGCAATCAGCCTTTCTGACTCAGAAATAAAAGCGAAGCAGCCATGGGGAAGGAAGCAGCTGTTTCTTGGCAAGGGAAGAAAAATGTATTTCCAATCTATGCATAATCTGATAATGGCTTCTTTTTACCCATGGGCAGAGGAGAACAGTTCAATCAAATGATCGCTTGCAGCTTTTTTATTGTCTACTCTCTTAACACCAAACAACCAAAACATTTCCTGTCAAGGCTAGGTAAAGGATGTAACTCCATCGATCCCTGCATATCATATATATTAAGTGCTTCTTAGAAAACTTTCTGTTGGTTAGCATGATCACTTACACATAAACTTCTCATTTTTGATGAGGGAGATGGTGTGACTAGAACAAACAATAGTGTTATATTATTATATAATTGAAATATAATTTCCTAGTGTTATATTATTATATGATTGAAATCCCATAAATTAACCATTCTAAGTGTACAATTTAATGACTTTTAGTATATTTACAGAGTTGGGCAACTATGTACACTGTAATTTTAGAACATTTTAATCACTCCCCAAAGAAACCTCATACCCATTTACAGCCACTCCTCATTCCCACTGCCAATCCTAGGCAAACAGCAATCTACTTTATGTCTCTATGAACCCTGATATCAATGATCCTAATTTAAAGACACATAAATTGTCATTCTGAGAAGTGAAGCAGTCTTCCCAAGGCCAAATGGCTGATAAATCCATACTTTACATGTAGGTAATGCTCGTGACAAACACTATAATACATGCCCGGCTGTTTTCCCTATATTACAAATGGGTAACGTGAGGGAAAGAAAGGTGAATTAACTTTGCTAAAAGTACACATTTCATGTATTACTAATCACTGGGCTGTATGTTAAAATTGCTGAGTAGAAAAGAAGATGTGCCAGGAGAGAGAGATTTATACTTGAGTATACTGAGTACCAAGTATATGCAAAGTACTGTAATAGGCACTGGAGATAAATGGAAGGAGTAAAATGCTCTGTTATTTCTCAAAGGAGTTGGGAAGAACAGCAGGATAACCGCTAAATCACCTGAGTGGATGAAGAAGGAGTCAAGGATAGGGTAGAAGCATGCTGAGTGTGAATTAGAACCAAGGCAATAGCCTGGAAAATCCAAAGAGGAAGTTTTATTATGGTATATACTGCTTTAAAATAAAATCTCAGTCACACATATATACGAACAAATCTTATCTGCATCTTGTCTGGGAGGACTGCTGGCCAAGTGGGGATGTTAGGATGGAAAAAATAATTCTAAACTAAAAAAAAAATCTTAGTAATGTAATAAAAGTGTTATTTCTAGACTTAAATAAAACAGAGACGTAACATTGCAGTATACAAGCAAAAGTACTGTAGAAAGATAAACTATGTTTTAATCCTCATTTCTGCATTTTATGCACCCTGAGTTGTCTTCTTAGTCAATTGGGAAATACCCCTTCATTCAGCAGATTGGATGTCAATTTTGAATATAAAGAGGTTAAGTGACATATCTTGCTCTCATAGAAAGAGTTCAAGACAGACTATTATACTCACCGTGGGAAGTTGAATAGAGTCACAGCGTATTCTAAGAAAGCCTCATCAATTCCGTCGTGTTGAGTAGGTAAAGACTCTCAAAGAAGGAGCCATTTGAGTTGAGTCTGAAAAGATCAAGAGAAAATTTTTCAGGCAAAGTTTTTAAGGTGAGAGACACAAATCTTAATCCTTTTCATAACTTTATAATCCACTTCCAATTTCACATATTCATGAGATAATGTCATACAAACTAAAAAGTATTATACTGTTGTGAAGTATTTTGTTGATGGGTTTCTATCTTTTTTTTATAAAACAGAGTGAGAGTATACTAGGAACCAAGTAGGGATTGAATGTAAAAAAAGCACAAGATTCCATTTGTATTTATTTACTTGAAACAATTTTCCAAATCATCACTGTTTTCCTTCTTTCTCCAGCAGCAATCAATATCATTGGACTTCAATATGGATGTGAGCATTTGGAAGAAATATTCGATTGTCTTATTCCCCACTCTGCCCCCACCTTTTCTTGCACATATGAAAATTTGCATTTCCATTGCCATAGAACTTGGATTTTTCAGATCACTGAAATACACCTTTCTGATTTCATGGCCCTGATCTCCAACTGCTTGGGCACAGGCACTGCCTCTTCCATAAGTGAAACAAGAAATGGCTCTTCCTGTTCAGGCTTTCTATATCAGGCCTAGAAATAGGAATTGGGGTAATTAAGGTATAATGTTCACTGTAGAAAAGTATATGAGGCAATAAATAGTGGCTGAGGTTGGTTGAACGCCAAAATGAAGTAGCGATGTTTGATAACCGCTGAAGCTATTTATGGTAAATATACTCCTAAACCATGAACATTAGTCCCATTAGATGACAGAATTTAAAAAGCAATAAGAACCCATAAAAGGTAAAACATGCAATTTTCTTTCTTTGTGAAGGATATGAAAGTGCTGAGTTGTCTGTTTTACCCATTGAGAATGCATTTAGCATGTAATTTAGGTGAAAAGGTAACATGATATAAACACAAATATTTATTGGCAATAAAAGGATATTAAATATAAAATGGATTGCTGGAGCTGAAATTATCACAGCTGGAGAAAGAAAGATAAGTTGGCAGGGTGGAAGGAAAATATGCAAAAGAGAAATCTAAATTTCTCTCATTAAATCTATAAAATTAGACAACTCCTGATTATGCTAATCTTATGCATTTTGCCTACTGAAAGGGCCATTAAGTCTATGGCAAGGACAGGAATATGAAGGATAACAATTTCTGAACTATATTTCGATAATATTCTTCTGAAATAGATGGAGAAGATCTGTAGGCCGAATTGGGGTTTGTCTGCTTGTTTTTGCATCTGTATTTGTCTTATTTTCTGGGTAGTGATTCAGAATAAACCTTAAATGCCTTTGTAATGACTTCAGTCCTCTCCCGAGGCTGGACCAACGTTTCCTAATAGACTGATGTCCCTCCATATCCTACCATCCATATTCTTTCTAAATTTTAATAACAAAAGCTCTTACAAATTGGTATCATGGTATGTTGTGTGACTAACTTAGAGTTACAGGCAAAATGATTTTCCCAAGCATCTTTAATTTGGAAAAGTTTTAGTTTGTCTTTCAAACCTCTGCACACAATCTCCTTTCTTTCAGTTCTGTTGCATGAAACAGAGGAAAAGGCGTTGGTTTCTATAGCATTTGTACCAACAACAGCAACAAGTCCAAATGGTTTGTTTTTTTTTCAGGAGATAAAATCACAAAAACTATTTTCTTTTATTGTAAACACTTCTAAAAATAGTGAAATATCCTATCTTAATAGTCATTCATCTAAAAACCTTTAGTAAGGTCTTGCAATATGAGAAGCCAGAATTTTGCAGCAAACTTTGGGTGGGTAATAAATGTAAAGTGAAAGGATTCAACGCTTCATGAGCATTTTGGCTTATGATGTGAGCATTGTGACATTAAGAAGTGTTGGAAAATGGTAGGAATTGGTCCAAGGTTTTCTTGCTCTAGGAGATTTCTGTCTTGAGGGGGAATCTGACACTTACATATATGACAGTATAATATAATAAGAACTGTATAGTATAATAAGAACCAGAATTTGTCATCAGGAAGGTGTAAATAAAGAACTTATAGTCATCTGGTTGGTGATATAAAGAAAAATAATCAAGGAGATGGGTCTTGAAGAATAAGAGAGGCACTGAGAAAGGAAAGAGCATATGTAAAGATAGAAAAATCAGGGGTATTCAGGAACCAGAATGTAAAATGGCATATTTAGGGAACTACTGAGAAAGAAGACTAGCAGGGGGTATGGGACAACCAGTGGGAGAACCTTAATTTCCCAATACTGTAGGTTTCCTCTGCAGATTTAAATCTAGGACTCCATCCATGCTAGACAACACCCATTATTTTATTTATTATTTTGTTTTTGTGTTTTTCTTTGGGGAGAGATTGGAATTAAACTTTTGTATTTAAATTAGCATCCACCAATATATCATATTCTTGTGAACATTATTCTTATGTGATAATGACCTGAATTTTAATGTTTTCTCCCACTTTAGAAGATATATTATCTTTTCCTAAAAGTTGTATAATCAAATAGACATAATAGTATACAAGGCTTCAACTATTGGATTGACACTTGATCCAAATTTCTTTCCTGAATCTTGGCTATTCTTCAATTATCAGTTTAAAAGTCACTTCCTCATGGTAGGTATCCCTGACTCTCCTACAGGCCAGCAGAGGTCCCAGTTATGTAATCTCCTGTCTCTGGTTTTTTAGGAAAATTGTGAAATTTCAAATTGCATTTACAAATTCTGAACTATTTACCAAGCTATAAATGTCCTGAGAGTTGACACTCTTGGTCAATGCAGTATATCCAGCAACTAACTCAGGGGGTGCTAACAAGGAGAAGTCAATGATTATTTGTAGAATGAATTTATGACCAGTGGCTTTTTCATAGAAATCCCAGAGACATTACTTATCTAAGTATGAATGAATGAATCCAGATATATTTTCACACATCAAAGCATATTAGTATGTGGATCTGGTTTACACATTGAGTGTTTCAGTGTGTACAAATGAAATAAATGTAGTACTTGCAGATCTTTGGTTTTCCATTAGATGTAAAAAGAATATCTTTGGTCATCAATTGAAAGAAACATAGTAGGAAAGATCTGCTTTTTAATATTAGAATACAGAAATGGTGTGGTACAGCAGTGATCCTTTGAATTAATCTCTACTATGCTGTTTTTCACCCTAATGATTTTCTGCAAAAAATGGTTATGTGTGTTCTGGAATGATGAGCTAAACAAAATGAACAGAATTTCAAAGGAAATTGCTAATTGCCACAGTAATGCTGAATTTATCTATATTCTCTAGTCCTGGTCATGTTTGAAAACAATGCCATATATTAGTTTCTGATGCCTGTGGTTTTAGTCATTGCAACCACTATTTTGACTGTTTCTCACTGAAAGAAACCAGGGGTCCTATTTATTTTTTCTTTCCTTTATCCTGCAGACAAGGGCACTTTTCATTTTACCTTATGACAGATCTAAGCAGATATCTAGGCAGTTGGATTTAAGATTTAAGTAAGCTCTAAATTTGATTCCATTTGTGTACTCATTAACTTCATGCAGATAAAGCAGATGGTCACTTGTATAATTGCTTATGTATTTATAAAGAAAATCAATTAGCAGTACCCCTGTGGAGTTCTTACCTTTTTCCTCCTTAAATTCTCATCAACAAATATATTGATAGTGTCAGCTTTTGACACATGCAAATTCCTATACTTGTGTGTAAGCCCAGGGATCTTCACACATATTTAGGAAGCTTGAAAAGAATTAAGAAGAGCATAGCTGAGCCAGTTAGAGAGAGGGAAAGGAAAAGATGAGAATAAGGAAAACATTGAGGGATCGGAGCAATACACTGCAAGCATGCTTGGACATCTGCCATTAATCATGAGGAGGAGCACTTTTCAGTAGTTCCTAAGAAGGATTAAGGAAGGGGTTATTGGCTGAACTGCATCTGAAGCATTAAAAATTTTAAGAAAATAATTTGTACAATATATTGAAACTCTTTGAGATGAAAGCAAAGAATTGTCATACAGGAAAGTTGGGTGCTTTTCAGGGTGTCTGGCATCAATGATAATAGGAGAAGATACCAGGCAGGCTTCCCTCTTCATCTTTTACTGCACAGTTCATTCTTGACCCAAACCACCCTGGCCACTAGACTATGGGCGAAGAAGGAACTGCGAGGCTCCTTCAAATGTGTCCTGGCTTTGGGAATTCAGGCGGAAATATTTACAGTGGACTAAAAGTTGAGTTTTCTCATTCATTTTGTATTTTATTTAGACTGGTAATCAAGGGGGACTTTTAAATTTTTCTTTGCACTTAAGAATTTCAGAAAACTGGCTCCTCAAGAGACTTTTTGACTATTTTCAGTTGCTTGATTTTTTTCTTTTGCAAATATGTGACAATAAAGGAAAAAGATTCTCACATAGAATAAGATCCTTGATCGTTTTCATAGGTCCAATATTTAAGCACCCTAAGGAAGCAATGAGACATTTTTCATTATTGGCCATTCCCTCACTGTAATGATGTAAAGAACTCAGGTGCATATTGGCATAGTTTCATCGCTATTGGACTGTTTGTCAATATGTTTGTACTATAGTGATGGTTTCAACCAGTACTTTCCATTTCCATATCAATTAACATTACCCAGAATATGTAACCTCCATCCTTTAATACTTTAAAGTATTTCTCTGTCTATAAGCCCTTCAAAAGAAATGATGTTAGGTTGAGTGGCAGATCTGCTTTTACCAATTCCTCTAGCTAAAATTGGGTGTAACTGCAAATTTCTCCTTCTGCCTTATCATAGTCTTAATAATTCATGATTATGTTGCTAAAGATATTGTTTTTATACTCAAACTGCATTAAATTTATCATTAGAAAGTATCTCCAACAAAATATCACCCTATTAAATAGAGTATTAATCTTGTGTGTCCTTTCTTTTGTTTATGCACATACTAACATAGACACATTTTTTTTAAATTTAAAACTTTTTATTGTTGTTACAACTATACAACTCAAAACTTCCTATTTTAATCACATTCAAGTGTGCAATTCAGTAGTATTCATTACATTCCCAATATTCTATCATCACTGATATCCCTTATCCCTACTTTTTCAATACCTCACACAGAAACTCTTTGCCTCTTAAGCTATAACTCCCTTTTCATACCTTTCTTCCTTCCCCCACTATACTTCCAAGCTTCTGGTAACTTGTAAATCAGCATCTGTCTCTACGAAGTTTGCTTCTTCCAGATGTTTCATATAAATGAGATCATACAATGTTTGTGTTTTTGTGTCTGGCTTATTTCACAGAACATGACATCTTTGAAGTTTGTCCGTCTTGTAGCATGTATCAAAATTTTGTTCCTTTCCATGGCTGGATAACATTCCATTGCATGTATATACCAAATATTATTTATCCATTCATCTGTTCATGGACACTTGTGTTGCTTCTACTTTTGAGCTATTATGAACAATGCTGCTATAGAGATTGGTGTACAAATATCTTTTTGAGTCTGCTTTTATTTCCTTTTCATTACCAAGAAGTGGGATTTCTGGGTCATACAGTAATTCCATTTTCAATTTTCTGAGGAATTGCCAAACTGATTTGCACAGTGGCTGCACCGTTCTACAGTGCCACGAATAATGTCTTTTTTTTTTTTTTTTTTTAACATCAAAGGACACTATTGAGAAAGTGAAAAGACAAGCTACAGGATGGGAGAAAATAATTGTGAACCATATATCTGATAAGGGTTTAATATCCAGAACATATAAATAACTACTACAACTCAACAACAAATATACAAATAACCCAATTTAAAATGGGCAAAAGACTTTAATAGACATTTCTCTAAAGAAGATATACATATGGCCAAGAAGCATATGAAAAGATGCTCAACTTAATTGGTCATCAGGGAAATGCAAATCAAAACCACAATGAGATACCACTTCAAACACACTAGAATGGCTAATATTTTTTAAAAAGGAAAACAGAAAATAAGTGTTGGCAAGGATGTGGATAAATAGAACCCCTTATAGACTTATGCATTTTAATTTAATCTGGATCATACTACGTATACAACAGTATACTTGAACATCCCTGTCTGTCTCTAAATCCAGAGATTTAACTTTCCTGTCTTTTTGAGTGCTGCATGGTATTCTAAAGTGTGGATGCATCTTTATTTTCCTATAATTGTCATTTAGTTTTTTCCATTATTATTATACATTTGAATGAGCTTGTAGTGATTATAGTACACCAATATATGCCATATACCTTTCATTATTTGTGTAAATATTTTGTAGTCTAGACTCTAAAAGTAAAATTACTAGGCTACAGGTATTACCTATTTAAAATTTTGTTAAGTCCTACCAAATTGCTCTCCAAAAATATTGTATTCATTATATATGAGCATATCATTTTCCTTACACTCACCAGCAATGTATATGTTAGAAAGGGGTTGTTGTTGTACTTGAAAATCACTTCTTCTAACTCCCATATGTCACTAGCCACTCTCTCTTCAGGTTTTCATATCCTCTTTTATGGTCTTGGTGTCAGAAGACAAACTTAGGCTCTCCCACTCTTTTTTTTTAAACTAATAAATTTTAATGATACACATTAATAAAGCATACAATTCATCTAAAATGTACAGTCAATGGTATTTGGTATAATCACATAGTTGTGCATTTTCATTATTTCAATAATAATAACAAAATAGTCTTCTCCCACTCTTAAATGTTTTCTGCTTCCCAACAATGTATTTGCTGACACTTTCCTTATATTCCATTCTCATGGCCATAAATTTTATATTAGTATTTTTCTTCTTCCTGATCCCCTTGACTTGAAAATAAAATCATATTTTCTCTTCAGATATTTTTATTGATTGGCAGACTCACACAGCATGATGGAAAAACAATTACTATGAAGAAGGTGAAATTTTAGGTGTCTCCTAATTTCCTAAATACAGAGTTATTTGAGAAGAGAGTTCATTGGAGCATGATTGTCTCAAAGCATGGGGTAGATAAATCTTTGCACCAGTATCCTCAGTAAATTGTATGTGTTTGTGATAGAGATTGGTTACTACACATGGACTAACTTGTTCAATAGTTTTCTTTGGTCAGTTGATAAAAATTGGAATCAAGTAATTGAGTTCATTGAGTGATTTTTAATATTCTCTTTAAGGTAAGTTTCTAAGAGAAATAGAGTAGTCAATAATTTTATCTTGACACAAAAGTTTCTTTTTACTTTTTAAACAAAAATCAAACTGTAGGAGATTTGATGTCTTCATACTTCCCCCTCATCACTTATTCAGATTGGCAATTGTTATCTTCTATACAAAAATAGAAGAACATTTATTGTATAATGGCAGCTGTCAAAACAATGTTTTCCTATTGTTTTCAGTAACTTTTATGACCCACATGCAAGCTGAAAAGTAAGATTTATAACTAGATTGGGTTTATTAAGCTTTCAAATGATAATATAGTTGTTACAGCATTAGGATTTATTTATTTTTACTTGAAACTGGTAAGAAGTGCAACATTTATTACAATTTTCATGGCAATTGCCATATAAAATATATTCATTTTATGCACATATGTGATATTATCTATAGTTCACACACAAACACACATACACACACAGAGAATACTCAATTGTGTAGTTTAACAGGAAAGATCTATCAGCATACTGATGAGCATGAGCAGTTTCATCAAACAACTATGTTGAAAGCTTTGGTGTCCAAACTGAAAAGGTGAATAAATACTCTTCATAGACTGTGTAAGTTTTTACCTTTGGAGTTGCAGATTTCCTCAATCATAAAACATAGTCAAAGAACTGGCATTGGTGGCCTTGTGTTAGGTGGGCTAATTGACTTTTAGCATATAAAGTATTTCATCCTTATCAAGAAGAATCCAGCAGGAAAATCCACTATCTCTGTCAGTTTTGTACTGCAAATGAAAAGAAAAACAATTTCCATGAATATTACCTATGCATATTTGATTCAAGAAAGAATAGATTTTAGACCATTTAAAATAGAATCAATGTTTCAATAAATACCTGTTGCTTATCCATCTATCTGTCTTTAAAATATTTGATGTAAATTGAATGGATAGGGCAAGAGACATCTTTCAGATCAATAGCTGAAATAATTTCAAGATAACTCAGCAGTCGAGGGTTTTGAGGCATTGGTTTCAGGTGAACGAAAGAAGAAAGAATATATCATAAGAAAGGGCCACCACTGGCATAACCAAAACCATAACATCTCTAGAAGAGCCCCATTATATATGTTTGACAGATACTTTAATATTAATGTAATCTGATCAGGAATAGTTCATATAGTATGAGTCACTGTTATTGTCATTCACCTTTTGTCTTGACTGAATAGTCTCCTAAAGAGATGTGTGTCAAAGTTCCTTGATACCTAAATGAAAGTTGGGACAAGTGTATAGTTGGATGGGTGGATGTAAGCTAAACCTAAGAGTTCTGTAAAGAAGAGAAATAACTAAAGTCTAGAGGAAATTCTGGTGTGTGCTTCGACTTTTCAAAACATCTCTTTGCTAGCAGGAAAGATTATAAATTGCATATTGCAAAATTTAAGACTTTTTGCTAACTGTTTTGTTGTCCTTCCGTCTTTACGTGATTGATTATTCATACACTAGTACTAAGATATTTGATAGAAATAAAGTGGTCAGTTCTATTAATAATTAGATTTCTTTCTGGATTTCTTAAATATAGTATCTTCATAAATTAAAAAAAATTAATTTTTGATTGAATATATGCAGTTAGAATTGGACCAAGACTTTGAGATATTTAGAAACTATTGATTTAAAGAAATGTTATTCCTACCTTAAAACATGTTCATATTTTAGTAGAGAAGAGAATTAATCAGTTAAATTAAACATTTTTAAAAACATTTTAGGTTTAAAGTTATGGTTCTAAGTTTTACCACAGAGGCAATGAATCTTCTCTTTATTGGTCCATTTCAAATATACTTACCTTTGAGTATGCTATTTCCATTGCTCAGTTGTAATTCAACTGAGACCATGAGGTTTTCCTTCATCTTCTTCATTGTCACCAATCTGCCTTGAGAATTGAGAGTGTTGTAAGCAACTTTCTACAATAGCAGTCTTTGGTATGACATTCAATTTTAAATTCTCTGCAAATAGCAATGGCATATGCTTTGGGTTGATATCAAGTGCAAATTAACAATTCAAATTTCTCTCTGGAACTTTGTGGCAAAATATTTTGTAAACACTCAAAAACTATCATCTACATTTAGCAATATTTAAGGTGTTCAAAAGTCATGTACATAGTGGAAAGAGTTTCATTCTTCCTTTTAAGAAAGGATGCTCCTTTTAAGGAGAATGCTCAGAAAATAAACACTTTCAGCCATTGCTGAAACTGCAAAAGTAAGTTAAATAAAGAACAGTTAGTTATTTGCAATACAATCCTTGTGAGTAGAATTGGGTGCTTCAGCATATCTGGAAAATCTTTGGCAACACTTTGAAAACAACAACATAGATGGATGGTTCTTCTTAATAGTTGAAAATGGACAGAGTGGTAGGTCAACTTTTGGCCATTGTTAATGACAATAGATGTTAATAGCCCCTCCCATGTGCATAGTCCTTGAATTATTCAGATTAGGAATACTGGGCTAACAAAGAGCCCCAGAAATTCAGTTGCTTGACAGAATAAAGATTGATTGATTGATCTGCCTATCATAATCCAGTGTAAGCCCTAGGGGTCTCAAAAGGCCAGGTGCTTTTATTGATTCTGCTCTCCCCTAATGCCTTGGCATTGGATTGGATTTTCAGCAGCACTTGAGAGAAGGAAAGAGCAAAAAACTCTTCCAGATGTTTTTCTGGGCCCAACTTCACCCACAATCGCAGGCCTGAGCTCATTTAGCTTGCCACATCTAACTGAAGGAAAATCTGAGAGAGACAGTGTAGCTCGCTGCTCAGAAAAAGAGAAATAGTTTGTGAACATTTTGACAGTCTCTGCCACAGTCCTTTATGTTTAATGAATTCATTCCATGTCGCTGGATCCTGAAAACAATAGCAGCACATCCCTAAGGTGGTTTCACTCCAAGGGATTGATATAAACTGAGCACACTAAGAGAATTAAAGTAAGCAAAGCTAGAAACCGCCACAGATCTTCTGAATGAGGCTTTATTTCCATTGAAAAATTCAGAATGCTTTTTTTTTTTTCATTGAGATGTGTGAACCACTACCTTCTAGAGTAGAATTTTGGTTTCATTTTATGTGACAACATGTGGAAAAAGAATAGAGAGTTTTATCCCAATGTCAGAACCACCATATACATTTATGTGGGTGGTGCCCTATACAACTCTAAGGAGCCCCATTTCCATAGTCCACTAGGTAAATGTCATCCCCCAAAAGAGCCCCCACAACTATATGAGGCAGCTCTAACCTGAGTACGGTAATTTGCATGATTAATATTGAGACTGAAAAGAATCCATCTCTGTACCAAGCTTAATATTTGCATTGCTGTAGAGAGTGGAAAGAGCCTTGGTTCAGTGTCAAACACACAGGTTTGAATCCCTACTCTGCCACTTACTAACTGTGATATTAGGCATTCTAGTTAATCCACAAGAGCTTTCCTTTATCCATCTGAAAAGCAGGGATGTGGTAGGATTAAATTAAATTAAAACATATAGTATCTCATATTGCACATGAGATGGTTTATATGCATTACCTGGGAATGAATGGGCATTCAGTAATTGTCAGATCGCTTTCCCGAAAAGGCCAGCCCCCACCCCTTACCTGCCCCATGCCAAAAAAAGAAAAAGACAACATGTTAGGACATTGGGGATTCTTAAATTAATGGCAACTGGTAACAGTAGATTATAGACAAAAAATACATTAGATTATAGACAAAAAATACTACATTATCTTAATCTTTTAATCAAATGGCCAACATATTTTATTGAGTGCCTATCATGTTCACATTTTGCAGGATACTATTTTCCATTTTGGTTTACTCATAAAATTGTTTACACAAAAATTATTGTTGTTGTTTATCCCTCTCTCATCTCAAGCTCGGTTATTCACAGCAGAGAGAGCTAGTGTGCAAAGATTAACAAGCTCCAGCCCCATCTTTGCGCATGATGTCCCTGAAGAAAAGGGCTAATGAACTGTGTTTAGTTGCCAGTTTAAACTACTTTCAGGGTAGTGTGTCATAGTCCCAGCACTACAGTGTTTTGTTTACAATTGCTGAAGTAATTCAGGGTAGTCCAAATATTGGAACTGGGATTACCCACAGTCTGGAAGCCACTTTTGTTCTTTTCTACGTCATTCCAGAAACCTCTTTCATCGACCAAAAAGAGAAAAAAATTCAATCATTTTTTAAATACATACCAACTCTTCTCGGTAGTGGTTAAAGAGTCATGGAGAGGCAGGAGAAAGTGGGGTAAGAGGTCTTTCAGTTTTTTTGTTTGTTTGTTTCTCCTTTTATTGCTGTCAATGATGGCCCTGTTTTTTAACATATTTGTTTAAAAATAATGTGTGACATTGAGGCAAATCATTCCATCCCCACACCAAATAGAGTCCTTCTGTTTTATCCAGATTTCGTTTGGAATATTTTCAGTATAGAAAATTTATTCCATTAGTATTCATATGATGAATGTCAACATGTGTTTCATAGTTTTAATTTCCTTTCCTTAAGAGTATGGACTTTGTTGCCAAAGAGACTGAGGCTCAAATCCCAGGCTTGACATTTACTAACAATGTGGCCTTGGGTGAGTTACAAAACTTTTCTGAAAACCTATTAATTCTTTTGCAAATTGAAAACAATTGCAGCTAATGTGCAGAGTTGTTTAAAATTTTGAAATAATTGCATTAGGCAAGATATGAGTTCAGTATATATTAATATATTGATTAATAATGACCAATAATATATTAAATATTGTGTTATGTCAGATATTGATTAATATAATGGTTGCATGGTGAGTATTAATTAAAATTTGGTGTTCATATATTGAACAAATAATTGAGCAAATGAAAGACATAACTCGGTTGATCACCAATTGCATACCTAATTTATATACATTATAACAATGTATAACAATGTATATAAATTAAAAGAGAAACTCTGAATATAAGTACGAGTTAATGAAAGAAAAAATTATCATTCAAACTGATAAAAACAGCCTTTGCTTATCGCAGCATTTGTGATTGGTATGAGAATCTTTCCTTGAAAAGCAAACAACTTGATGATGGGGGAAGTGAACTTTTTAAATGAGGAAATTGAGATTCAAATTCTTGCCAAATTTTATGAAATGTAATAGGAATAGAAGTGATTTAAAAGTAGAAATTTAAATACAACACTGAAAAACTGGAAAGGTACGGTGCTGGAACGTTCTATTCTTGCTTACTCCTACACAGGCACTTCCTTTTTGTTGTTTTATTCTTGAGTAATGTTGTAACATAAAAAATGCATGTTTGTGTTTACAGAATGTCAATAACCTTGAAAACTGAAATGCATAGTCTTATATGCCTAGTTTCGAAAAGGAAATTACATTTAAAGAGAACTATTTAACTTTTGCTTCCTTTTTATATGTCAATGCATATAGAGATGGAAAAACTAAAAGGCTGCCTATAAAAAATTGGACTCCATCCAGCTATTCTCAGGTATTTTTATATTTAGCACAGGCAAGAATATTAGCATGTATCTGTATGCTCATGAAAGAAGTAAAATGGGTCAGGCCTAAAAGAGATTTTATCAACTCTAACTTTCTTAGAGTTATGTTGTTACAAAGTTAGTAGTTACGTTTTCATGGTAATTATGAGTGTTTCTCTCTCAGGATGCCCCTTGATATCTTTTCATTGTTTAAGGTTCAGAAAGAAATAGTCATAAAGAGAACGAAAAAGAATTGATGAATGTCCCTGGGGCTTTTAGATTTTATAATCTACAGAAAATATTTGCTTGTTGAAAAATTGCTCTGTTAAAGTTAGGCTTATGTTACACACATTAGTTGGACTTGCTGGCAAGTACGTGTTTTATAACATGGCTTCGACGCTACAGATAAGTGTGTTATCATTCTTAGACCATTTTCAGATGCCTGTTGTTTAAGAATACAACATTCAGTTTAAACTCTGAAACAGAACACGGTACTATATGTATATTAGTGGCTTGGCTGCTTAAAGACTAGGTATCAGCCAGATTTCTTTTGGACCATGCAACTTGGCCAGCTCACATTTTGTTTCGGTATGAAAGCTAATTCTATTGCCTGGTTCTCTGACATATGATTTGGAATTAGCCACGTGGAAATTCATCTAGGGATGGAAGAATCTTCCTTTTCTTTCCTTTTCATGTACATAGAAAGGAAAGGGCTGTTGTGTCTTGTAGTAGCAGCTAAAAAGGATTGATCATTTGTCAACTTATAAACAATAGGCACCAGTATAAATTTATGGTAAAAATCAGATCTAACTTTTTTCTCTAACAGTAAAAAAGCAAAAGTGAGATGGACATATAGAAAATATAATGCCAGTTAAAATATAAATATTGAAAGAATGAAAATATAGCTCAGATGATCATGCATTTGGGGTGGTGATGATATTTTAGGTCTACTAGTGATTCAGTTAATTCACAACTTTTGCCAGACTAGAAAAGTCTATAATTTCTTATATATCCAAAAATATGTAGTAAGCACCTGTTATATGCAGGTTCTTTTGTCTAAATTGCAGTCCTTTTCCAAATGGCTAAGTGTTAAAATGTGGCCCTGAAAAATTACTCCTCCTCTTCATTTGAATGCCAATATTTTAGAAGTCTTGAAAGAATGAAAAGGCTGATTCTTTATTAAAAGGAATCCAGCTAATGAATAACTTGTGCTGCTATGTGCTATTTATTACCTTCCCAGAAAAAAAAAAAAGACTTAAAGACATTGAACAGTTGGAAAATAACTGACAGCTGAATTTTAGAGTAAAAGAAAAATAAAATTGACCGTTGAAATTGGTTAATAACTTTTGTTTGACATGGTGCTAAATAAACTGACAATAAATACCCTCTCTTTTTTAACCTTTGGATGTCCAGCTGACATCTAAAATGTGATTACTAAGTTATTCCATTTTAAATTCCTCAGCTCTATCCTGCTCTCCTAGCAAAGGAAGCTGTTATTGTTGCTTTATGTGTAAAACCACATGTTCGCTTTGAATAAAGTTTCAGATTATCATTTAATTATAAAAGTCCATGATCATCTGACCATTGCTACCATACCATAAGAAATCTAAGGAACTGATCTGAATAATGGTGGGCTTGAAAAAGTAGGAATTAGTCTGTGCCTTACGAATTTGAACACATTGCAATCATTATAACAATAGAAAGTTCATATTGGTTGTGTTTCAGTATATGGAATGACTCACTTTTGTAAGACATCTTTTTTTTTTTTTTTTACTTTAGTTGTATTCACTTGCTTAGCTAAGGGATTCCAATAAAATCCATTTACCCAGGTTAGTGAACATCAGGGAGTATTCAAGATAAGGATTTCCAGTAGACTTAATGTTAGGTTAGAGCTAAACAAAATCTTATTGTCATCACTCTAAAGTAGTGTTCTACGGAACAATAGTGTCCTTAGTAACACTGAAAATGATAGGTGATAAAATTTATTGAGTATACACCCCAACTTACCCACCTGAAAGTCTCACAGTCCATAAAGAAATCAATGGGGAATACTGGAAAAAAGACACTTGCTTAATTTTAATGCACCATTCAATAGAAGTGCAAAGAGATACAAGACCTTCCTTTGTATGTATATGAAAAGGAATAAGGAATCAGAACTTCCATCACTGAGTGAGTTTCCACATGGCTAATTCCAAATCATGGGGACTTTGAGAAGAATCCAGGTGATTAGACCAGTACAGCATTTTTTTTTTTTATTAGGGAACTCTTTTCGGTAGTCATAGATTGAGAAATGCTGTTCTGGATCTAGTGTATATAGCTAAAGTAAGCCTTGCCAGGACTGTTGAAGAAACCTTCCCCAACTTTTATTGTTGCTGGTAACAAACACTTAAATCAAAAAGGGCATAATTTAGAGCTACCTGGGACAGTAGATGTCAAATGGTATACAGATATAAATAAGGAATCACTGGGTACATTTTTGCTTTAAGAGTTTATAACTTCTGGATTTACTTATGTTTATTCCAGGCCATTCTTGTTGGAATGTTCAGAAAATAAATAATTTATTTCAATATCCTGTCCTAATTAGCTCAGCTTTCACCAACAAAAGCAAACATTTTAGAGTTCATTCTTCTTCTTACCTACATTTCACAGCACACTGGCCTATTTGCTATTTAAAGTCCAGGATTTTAATTTCATCACCATTATTACAGTTTTCCAAATGCCACTGGATGTAGATTACCACCAAATAAGGCTTATCATCAGGGAGCTCAGATTATGATACACCCACAGATAGTAGCATTCAGTTAAGGCCAAGGTCATTTATTTCATGTGGCTAGCTTACAGGAATCATTATGCAAGAGAAAATGTCTATTGACAAAGCTATAGAAAAAAATGCAGAAGTACAAAATTCCTTTTAGCATTTACCTTGAAATTATACCCCAAATATAAAGCCTCTCCATGTATTTTGCCATAATAAAAATATAGCCAAATTTTTCCTCCAGTAAGGAGCAGTGTAATTGTGTAGACAAATTTTAGCTTAAGTTCATGATCATCATAAGGCATGAAATAAGTATAATATGGAAATTTTAAAAAACATGCTTTATATAATTTATATAATTTTGGAGAAATTTTGGAGAATGTGTAATTGAAAAGTAAACTCCTGGGCTTTATGTCCTCTTCGCACTGCTTTTCAAGATTTGTCTTCCTTCCCAGTAAGCTGTATTACTGATGATTAAAGCACCTAAAAAACAAGCCAGCAAAACAACATTTCATTCCAATAATTCTCAAAGCTCATCAATTCCTGTAGAGTTTGGCCCTTGTCAAAAGCCAAAATATTTGTTTGAAAAATAATTTCCTTGGGTTTCAGAGCTAGTCAAATGAAACGATTAAAAAAAAAAAAAAAAGCACTCTTTTCATAAAAACGGTTTGGCTCTTCATTCAAAAATATGGTTTTAATTTTTTTTGTGTGCCAATATCATTGCTTTTGTCCTTATTGTTTTCATGTATTAGACTTATCCTTTCAAAAAAAAAAAAATGTCTTGAATCATCAGTGCCCACCTCCACATGGCTACCTCACTGTGCCTTGGAGTGAGCAACTATTCCTCTGAGCTTTAATATAATGGCTTCCTTGCCACTGACAGATCTTTGGGACTTATTATCAAATGCAAGTTATAAATCTCTCTTTCAAAGGTGCAGCCCTACCTAATAGCACTGATCATTCAACACTACAAAAATAAATATGGGTCCAGGAAGAAAATAAAATCAGAAAAAAAGAGAAAAAATGTTGGCACTGGTTCCATGAGAGTTACAAATAATCTTTTCACAGGCTAAGGACCTAGCTCTGTAGAAGTGCTCGTCTAATACTGAAATATTGAAGTTTGTAGTTGCTTCTCACTGGGCGCTGTATAAATGATGCTGCCAGAGACAGTAGCCAAGGGTGCTTAAGGTTGGTAGCTACTTGATAAAATTTTTGGACTCAAGTATTGGTGGTTAACTAAAAATTCCCCTACTTCTGTCATCTTTGTCTTAGCTGTCAATCAACAAAAAATGCAAGTGAATCTAATTTGAGAAGAAAGAGGAAAGAAAATAGGTCTAACTAGTTTGACTGCCAAGCTAAATAGTTCAGTCTGCCATTTTCTTTGGAAATGTGATTGGCATTTTAAGAGATAGACAGGGGCTATTTAATTAAAATTGTATTTGTTATCTTTTTGGTCTTGTTTTCAGACCAAACTAAACTTGTTGAGTTATTTTTAAAAATCCTCAGTAGAGTTTTAAACACATTTTCTAGACTAGATTTAAAAATGTTTCCCTTTGATTCGATGGGATAACACACATCTCTTCTGGCCTATTTTGCTTTTGTGTTTACCAAGGAGAATACGTTTCCAAATAGTAAAGGCAGAACAAACACTGATTAGGAAATTGAACTAAAAATGTGATAAGGAAATTATAGGAGAAAACAGAGTGCCCCTAAAGAATTTTAATCCTCTTCTTCACAATAAATTTACTTCTATGACATGCAACTGTTATTTCAGCTCCCTTTAAGTCTGGAAAGAATAATAGAAAACAGAAGATATAGAAAACTGGAATCACAGAAATTTTCTGATTTTTTAAAAATGAGAAATATTATAGACTTAATATGGTTTCTAGGCAAACATCTAAATTATTAAGAGAATATCTACAAGCGCTACAAATAAGTCAATCACTGCAAACTAGGTTTTGTTCTCAAAAATATTAACAAATAAAAATACGTTCTAATCTAATCCCATTTCATTTTTTATGGTGTTAGAGTACTCTGTGGAGGATAGTTAGGGTTGGAGAAAACATACTATATCAATTGCAGTATCTTCATACCACCAAATATTTTAATAGCTCTCAATAGCCCAAATAGAGGAATTATGGAAAACAATAGAATTAGATAAGTTTTATAAGTGATTGAATAGCAAATTTCTTAAAACGTACTGCTTAATTGACTAATGAAAAGCCACAGACCCTCCTGATCTATGACCTGTAATCCTCTGCTTTCATCAAGATTATTCAACAATTTCAGCCATATCTTAAAAAAATATTCTCATCAAATTTCTCAATGATACAAAGCAATGAGGAATAGTGAATACAATGAATGACAGAAGCAAAATAAAATATGAAGCAGCTAAATCCAGATTTATAAAATCACATTTTATATTACTCCATCTTCTTTTCCCTGACCCACTAGCCGTTCCCACATCCAGCTACTATGATATATGCAGTCAGGCATTCCTACCCACACAAACACCAGCTCCTCACTGCCCCAAGAATTTGGTTTGGTTTGTACTTAGGAAAGGATTCTACTTACAGACCTTATTTTAGTTTGAGCATTGGATGGTTACCATATTTCCTTAGGACCTATTTTGTTCTTTTTTTTTTTCTAGATCAGAACCTCCTAACTATTAATTCCTGTACCAGAGGTCTGTCACCTCGCCACCTCCCATACAAATACAATATTCTCCATGGGGTTCTGATGTAATATAGGGATGACAGATTGATGTAGCTCACAGGATCACAGGATTTGATGACATTTTACTGATGTTATAATGCTAACCTGCAAAGTGGAAGAGCCGTCTATGGCTGTCTGCATCCTGCCTCAGTGAGATACATTTTGGCCAAGGCTATATACATATCGTGGAAAAATTCCAGTGATTGCACATTTTATAGCCTTTCAGTTAAATGATTAAAAGTTCAGTTAAACTTTCTCCTGGCCCCATAAAAACCCACATTTAATGATAAGCTGTAGACACAGTACCAAGAGAGGGGAAACAAAGTGCCTCCAATGCATCAGCTGCATTGGTGCATGGAGGTCATCAGATCGGAATCGTTCTTTCTCAAAGGCTCTTGACATATTTGACATAAAGCCTATATACCTGAGCAAGGAAGAGTCTGTGATTGACCTAGATTTTACTTAACATCTTGGCTCCAAGGCCACACTTGGGTCT
The DNA here is from genome assembly GCA_029593785.1 of Cabassous unicinctus. NCBI lineage: Eukaryota > Metazoa > Chordata > Mammalia > Cingulata > Chlamyphoridae > Cabassous > Cabassous unicinctus. The sequence goes on along the minus strand of JAQZBX010001214.1, from coordinate 61,730 downwards.
TTCTACAATTGGATCAGATGAATAGTAAAACTGAGAAAATCGAATGCTGCATCTCACATGTGTCAAAGGTAGAGAGGAAATATGCACAGGTAAGAAAATGTGAGTTTTCACTGAGAGTTTTGCTTAACTGAAAAGGGCAGGAAGCAATGATAGAGGGTTGTGACAGGCCCATCCCTGGAGACCAGAGGAGGGAGAAAAGCCAATCCGAAGTAAATTTAACTCCAGACCTGTCTTTGTGCACAGAACCCTGGACAGCCCCCCTGAGCACAGCTCCTCTGTCCACAGCAAGCGAGACTTAATTTGTTTTCTTCAAATTGGAGGTTTCCATTAAATAACATAAATAATGAAAAATACTTACTATGGTGTCTGACCTTATAATTCTTAACTACTACTATTATTGTTGTTTTGTATAATCACCGTCAGACCTTGATTCCTAAATGCTCTGAATATCAGTAATTTCATGTGGTCCAACTTCAAGTACTTTTTCTTTGCAGAGTGTGTTAGCAGCTTTACATAGAAGCTAAAGTTTCTTGTGCCATCCTTAGTACTAGCTCATATGGAATTATGAAAAGTTTGGGACTCTGGTATCACTGGGGACCAAAGAAACTGTACCACTGCATTCAGGATGTCATCTTTTAAAACAGATGCCAACAATCCAAGCATGTTTAGAAATAAGCTATCAGTGTGCTCTTGGGTACAGACATCATGTAAAGAAGCAGTGGCTGAAAGAAACACGGATGTTTATAGCCTAGATAAGATAAAATTTGAGGTGATCAAAAATGCTCCTTCAAACATTTGAAGAGGAAAGTTATTCCTTTTATAATATTTTGAAGGCAGACCTTGATCTGGGGGTGGAAATTACTAGAATATATGTATCAGTTAAACTGGAGCATAGGAATGCTCCAGATGTGAAATAGCTGCCTCATTAGTTAGTGCCTTCTCTCACTGATGAGAAACAATCCAAAAGCTCACACTTATTCTCAGGGATGCTGCAGAGAGAACCTACTCTAAGTCATGCTGCAAACCTGTGGTTATTAACTAAGATGTGTTCTGATGCTCTCCTATGTCTAGCTCCTAAAATTTTTTATATTTTTAATTTATAACCTTTTATAACTGTAGAAAATACATAACTGAAACTTCCAATCCAACATTTTCTACTTAAGGATGGGCCCGAAATTGGTTCACCAACTTCCTTAAAGTCACATGCTTTCCTAGTGCAGTGCCCCGTGCCATTCTTTTAATTTTAAGTAATATCCTCTGGATCCTGCTTTGTCCTGGATGGGGATTTTTAAAGTAGGTTTTAAGTATTTTGTTTCTTTCACTCTTTCAGGCTTTGTTGTCACTCCAGGGTTTCACCTCAGGTTCCAAACTTTTCCTCTGGCTATGAACTTATTATCTTGCTACTTTTCATTATCTTTTAAGTGAGTCTCTACCTGCTGTGTGTCTGCAGCTGTGCCCCTGTCCTTATTTAGTTCTAAGCCAGACTTATAAACAGCACAATGTGCATGGTATTCAGTCTTTGTAAGTCATTTCACAGCATTCCCTTGAGGCTATGATTGTGGCCAAAACCACAAAGCTGAATGAGCTCAGAAAGCCATGCTCTCCGAAAGAGAGAGTGTGGAAGAGAATCCAAAATATATCTGTTTTAGCTTCTTTTTTTTTTTTCTTCAAGAAAACAGAATTCAGAATATCCCTGTGTTTTTGTTTTTGTTTTTTGTTTTTGTTTATTTTGAGCATGCCTCCATTTTAGGCACTTGTGGACATGAATAAAGAAAAAATGAAAAAGGAAGCCTGTTGCCTATAGCATGAATGAGTAATTTTTCGATCCATATCACGGTTATGTATAGTCCCCTGTATGACCCAGCATCAATGCCAAATTAGGAAACACAGTCTGTGAGTGTGAATGTGTCCTTGCATTTGTGTTTTAACCTGTCAAGCTATGTAGTGGTAATCTGTATAGCAGAACATACAGTGGAAGTATCATGATGGGTTACAATATCTATCTTTGTTTTATTAAGGAACTTTGAATATATATAAGACTTACTGAGAATTCAAATGGTCTGAGTAATTAAAACAGCTAAATCAAAGACAGCCTTTATTGTTGGATAGGCATAATTGTGAAAATTTACAAGTTCTACATTTAACGTATGAAAGCAGTTATGTCATTTTTACATTTATTAATATTATTTTAGTCAAAATATGTTCTAAATATATAGTGAAAAAGTTTTTAACTTATTAGAGATAATAAGGGAATTGTAACACTTCCAACTTTTTCCTCAATAATTATATTTTTGAAATTTTCAACACTATTTAGGATGGTTTTTTTCATCTTTATACTTGATACCATCCTGCTATCAAATAGAAGATTACCAGGAATTAGGCGTTCAAAATGGTGAGTAAAGAGAGATGTAAAACCTAGAGTTAAGAGATCGAGAATCCAAAGAGGAAGAGAAATAATATGCTGTACTTCAAAAATGCCTTTTTGTATGATTGGACCTCTGAACTAGATCAGTCCTGATTACCTGAGATTTTTTTTTTCTTTAGTAGAGAAGTTGTGGGTTTACAGAACAATCATGCTTAAAATACAGGATTCCCATATAGCTCCTACCAAAAACAACTTGCATTGGTGTGGGACATTTGTTACAATTAATGTTAGCACATTTTTATGATTGTACTATTAATTAAAGTCACAAGGACTTTGATGCTGCATTGAAAGAGACTCTCTGTATAGCATGGCAGGACACCACTAATGGCTTCCAATCCACCTGTGGGTAATGGGACAGGTAATTGGGATTTTTCTCTTAGGAAAACAAACCAAACCAAACAAAATAGATACAATAATGAAATATAATTTTTCCACTTATTGCTGGTTTATGGATAGCATTAATTATATACTGAAAGGGAGTATTATAATAATACCCAATCCAATTTAAATAACTGGAATAGATTTTATATCTTTATTTACCCATGGTTATTCAATTTTTTCTGTATTGAGTATTCTTATCAGTTCTTCCAATAAATTGCTTATTTTCCTTATAGTTTTATAGCTTTTTAAACATGTAATATATTTTAAACATATATCTGGTAAGAATTTAGTCATTAAAAACCAATTATTAAAGGCTACTGTTTGTTGGACACTGCTAGGTTTATAGCTACTGTGAAAACATGACACATCCCTTACTTACAGCATGCTAGGAAAAATAGTGATTAATATTATCATAATTTCACCTATGGTTTCTTAGATTTCAATATTAAAAATTTATTTAATCATTTTATTTGAAAAATGAAGATCCTAGTATCTATTTAGGAGTTAATAGCAAAGTTACTCAATTCAAGATAATTCAAAGCACAATCATTAAACACTTATGTACTAAAAATACAAATTATGCACAACATACTTTCAGTATGAACTAAATTGTTACTCCCTCCAAAATTGATTGCTTCCAATTGTACAGAGTGGGTCCCAAAATATTAACCAGAAGAGATCCCCCAAAAAGTGGACCATGTTAGCCCAACAATAAAAGAAAGTATGTGCAGAGTAAACCATACAAATAAGGACATATAATTTCTCATGACATTTTCAGAGAATGCCTAATAGATGACTAGAGCTGCAATATATATGTGTACATATAGAGATAAAGCAAAAAGGTGGGCTATTAAGGGAATTGGATATTATAGTGTTGAGTTAATTCCAAAAGACAGTAGGAAAAAATTTCTCAAATAATGTCAGACCCTTAATAAATATTAAAATAAGTTACCAATATTTTAGAAGCAGAACTGTTACAGCAAAGATAACTGGGATAACTGATTGAATAAGAAACAGTTTAGTGGTAAGGAAGCACAAATATTCCAGGTGAGAAATAGAAAGGAGGGGGCAGAATTGAGAGATATTTCACATGTGGAATCAATAGGGCTCAGTTGTCACCTGGGAAATGCAATGCAGTGGAGATGAAGATAATTTCAGATTCCTGGGTTTGGTTACGTTATTTACAGTAATTTCAAGATAAACAAAACTTAGGCAGAATATTCGGTTGGGTTCATGGAACAAAATGAGTTATCTTTTGGAAAACTAAATTTTAGGTACATATGATATATCTGGATTAAATTGGAAAATGAGCATTTGGAAATATGGCCTGCAACTCAGGTGAAAACAGACCGGTTGAACAGTAGCTATTGGCTGCTAGACACAAAACCCAAGTAAAACGGTTATGGCAATTGAGTTATTATTTATAGAACAAGATGTCTCCAATTTAGTTTTAGAACAAGATGCCAGAACCATTTGACTTACTTTTTTAGTGGGAAAGCTTTTCTAGTATCCTCAGAGAAGAGGTCTTAACTCATTGACCATGACTAGGACACATATCCCTACCTAAACCAGTTACTTGAAGGAAAATGAAAGAACCATAATTGGTTTAATCTCTTCTCTAATGGGCTGAGATTTAGCCCATTTTCGTGACCATTTTGCTGCTTGGATGAAGGCCCAACCCTAATCAACTCTGCTTTGATAGCATAAAGAAATGTGTGAAGGGAAGGAAGGGAAAGGAATGGATTTCAGAAAACAAACAAAAGTATTCTACAGAAGGAGTTATAGGCATATAAGTAGTAATAAATGTCCTGGAATTAGATGAGACAGTCCACAGAGAAATAAATCAAAGAATAAGAGTTCTAGGGTTCTGATGGACTAACGACATTTTTAAATAGAGTTTTTGGTGGCTATATCAGGCAAATATCCAGTTTCTGGGGGAGTACATTAAATAATATATTTCAAAAGAAAAATCATCATATAAGCTATAGGAATTAAATTGAGCAATATCTTGGCTGCTGGGGATAATGATGATTCCCAATGGGCCTAGTATAGTTGTAATATCTCATAGCAGAGCAACTGAGAAATTTTTCTGCTCACTTAAGAAAGATTGAGAAACACTGATGAGGTAGAGAAAATATAATTTAAAAATGGTGCAGCTGTCAGAGGTGAGAAAACCTAAGCAAGTGGTATTATGGAAGCTGAAGTAAGGAGATTTTCTTCAAGGGAAGAAAATGGTTGCTATTGTTATATGTTGAGCAGTGTTAAAATTTAACAAGCCTATTAGTCAGCACCTGAGAGAATGGGAAAGGGGGATAATAGGAATGATAAGGTGTCTTCATCCTGGGTTGAATAGTGAGATTACTAGGGGCGTGTCCTAAGCAGGTAGCTAAATAGCCTGTGTCTTCTAAAAAGGAGAGCCCTAGGCAGTGGTGCTCAAAGTCTTGTATGTCCAGATGTAATTTTTGGAAAGAAAATATGAGGCTTCTAAATACACATTCTGAGGCTAAAACTTTAAATTAAAAATAGTAAGATGCTAAAGATAATTTTGTACTAGATAATTATGTGGCTGCTGATTTTGTAATAATAATTTTCACAGGTAAGAAGGATGAAGACCAGATTTCTTTAAACAGTTACAAAGAGGAATCAGCAAGTCTCAGTCACTCTCTCAAGATTCTTAAAGGGCAAACACTTGACCATGGTTTTGGGGCAAGAGACAGGATCCAACAGAGACTGCGATCACTCATATGTAATACAGAAGCTGGAAGAAATTGTTGAGGGAACATGAAATCAAGAGTATGGTAGAGGGGTTTGCATGGGATGGAAGAGCTAACACAATTACCAAACAGGAGGGAAGAGCAGATGAAGACACAGGTGGTTTCATAGATAGGAAAGAGGGAGGTGGAGGAGTTGATTCCTACCTGGTGGCTTCTACAGGAGTCTTGATGAGATGCTGAATAATGACAGTTTAGAAGTTTGGAAGAGCAGTTATGGAGAATGGGAAGAGAAGATGCCAATTTAATTATCATTTTTCTTTAGAAAGACAATACATTGAATGAATCCTATCAACGAATAAGTAAAGTCAGTCTTTCTCCAGATATATCAGCTTTTACCAAACACATTTAGTTCAGCAATAACATGGAATACAAATGATTCCAATGATTCAATGGCTTGTGTCTCTTTGTCTATCATGCACACATTCATCATTTAAAAAAATAGAAAGAAAACCATATAATATAATGGGTGAAGTTAACACAAGGCTGAATAAATACAAGATTGGCGTGCAGACTTGTAAAAAGCACGTATACGGCAAACACTTAAAATATATGATTCAGAGTAAAAGTATGCAATGGTATAAGAAATAACATGAAAAGCTTGAAATTATGCTGCAACCTAAAAAATTGTCTTTGACAGGTCTATAAGAGCAAAATTGTGACAACAGCTGGGATAAAAATAGGTTTGAGTGGTACCGAGGAACGTTTGGATTTCAAATATCTAATAAATTGTGGCTGGGTAAAGCTGAAGTACTTCAATAATATTGCTTGGTGCTAAATATTTAGAACAATCGCCCCCAATTTCAAGATAATGCAGACTATACTTACCAACAAGAGTGATTTCTTTATAGGCCTTGACTCTCAGGCAACCATCTCTAATAACAATCTTTAACAAATAACTCTCTTATCCTTGCCTTGCACCCTACCCCACCCCTACACAAATCTATCCTGTACCTTTATTTGTGGGGTCTCTAGTTTTAATATATGCTCAGAAGGTTAAATTCAGTGATTCAGAATTTAAATAGCCCTATACTAGTAGAAATTTTTTCTTCCCAAAATATTCCTTCATAATTTCTTAGCCCCTAGAGATTAGTCATCTCATTTTCATCATTTTCTCAGGATCAATTTAATTGTGAAATTGTTCCAGAGCCCTTTATCACTTAAAGTTTTATATAATGAGCAAAGGATGAAAATCATTACTAAATATATAAATCCTCCAATAGTCTAGTCCATAAATTTACTTAAATGACAAACATCGATATGTTTAGAATTGGTTATTCAATTTACAAGTATTACCTTAATGAACATAAGTAAATAGTGACTGATTTTAAATATCCCATCTTTTTATAGAGATCTTCATAACTTCATAATTGCAAATGGTTTCATACAAGACCCTTAAGGAACTGCATTCTACACACCCAGTGCTACTCTCTAGAAGCTTACATTTTACGAACTATACAAATACAGAAATAGATGTTCACCAAAGAGAGTAATTAAAATGAAAACATTCAACCAAAGCGCAAAACAAATATTCAGAATATTTCCTTTAAAGGACAGATATGAGTAAATTTCAAAGGTAGTGGGGAATAGGTAAAAATGGAGGAAAAAATTAAAGAAGTCAGTGTTTAGTTAGTTTGAGTAAAGAAAAGGTCTTTAAGTAGAGTTCTAACCCATTCAAACTCTTTAATCTTCCTGTCACAAAAGAAATTAATTTCATCAAGTAGTTTTGAGAACAGATAAAGAGGGAAAACAATGGAAAAATCTTCAAACCAATTGGTACCTAGGGTCAAAGATGTATGGATTAGAGTTTTAGCAAAAAACAATGCTGTGGGCAAAAAATAATTAAAGGAAAATATGATGGACTTTCCGGAAGTGAAAATGTGCTGCGAAGATATTGGAGGGCAGTGTTGATAATGAGAGAAGTTTCTAGAATAACCTGTGACCAGCTTTGGACTAAGGGACTGGATATATTCTCGTCCTGCTTTTTGACTAAATGATTTCTTGCTTTGGGCTTTCTGATCTTCACTTTTCTGAATCCAAGTTTGTTTGTTAGTTTGTACAGGAAAATAAATTGAGAGGGAATTTCTTCTATCATTTCCATCTCTATCATTCTATGAATAGATAAAAGTGAGGTGAAGCAGAAGTCATCAATAAATTCTAAGATGTATAAAGTCAGCAAGACTTAATACATTTAATCACCTATGCCTTTCAGCTTATGCCAGGAAAGCTTCTCCATAGCCTCACCAGCATTTTATATTGTAATTTAAAATAGTTTAAATCTATTTTAATAAGTATGTGGCTATATTTTGTTGTGGTCATAATGTGTTTGCATGTAAGCAGGTGTCTTAATTTGGGGGGTGGGGGTCTAACCCTCTGAATATTCTGATTAAATAAATGTGAGACAGGGACAGAAAACTGTGCTTAACAAGTTCTCTGGGTGATTTTGATGATTGGTCAAATATAGGAGCAGGAAAAGGTGAATCATTCAAGAACATAAGCATTACCAGTGACAATGGAAAGAATTAAAAGTACATCAGTCAGCAATAAGAAAACAAACAACTCACTATAAAATGGACAAAAGATTTGAACAGATACTTCACCAAAGACGCTATAAGGATGGCAAATGAGCCTATGAAAAGATGCTCAGCATCATTAGTCATTAGGGAAATACAAATTCAAACCACAGAGATACCACTACACACCTATTAAAATATCTGGAAAAAATAAAACTATCAATAATACCACATGCTTTTGAGAATTTGTAGAAACAACTCTCATTCATTGCTGGTGGGATTACAAAAATGATACACACACTTTGGAAAATAGATTGGTGGTTCCTTGTAAAGTTAAAATAGCACTTACCATATGATTCTACAATCCTGTTTTCTAGGCATTTATGCAAGAGAAATGAAAACATATATTAACAAAACATCTATATGTGAATGTTTATGGCAGAGTTATTCATAATTGTGAAAACTGGAAACATTCCAAATGTTTTTCAACTGATGATTGGTTAAACAGACTGTGGTATATCCATACAATGGAATAGTACTCAGCAATAAAAACAAATGAACTATTTATATACACAATGACTTGGATGAATCATAAATGCATTAAACTAAGTGAAAGAGCCAGTCTCAAAAAGCTTCAAATTCTATATTTCATTTATTTGACATTCTGGAAAAGGCAAAACTATAGAATGGAGAACAAACCAGTGATTGCCAGGGGTTGGTGGTGGTGGAAGGGTTGATTACAAAGGAGCACTATGAGGGAATTGGAGGTGATGCAATTGTTACGTTATCTTAGTTGTATTGGTGGCTATATAACTCTCTATGCTTTGTCAAACTCATAGAAGTGTGTGCCCAAAAGAGTGAGTTTTATTGTATGTAAGAAAACAAGTGTACTCAGTGAAGTATTCCCTCTTTCCAATTCTTGTGTATTAGGCCAAACTTTGCTTTTCCTCATGAACTAGGACTGACCCTGAGAGATGATAGGGCCTCAGTAAATAATTATTCAGTGAACAAATGACTTTTAAAATTTACTATGAATTTGTAATTTAAGTTCTGCATAAAAGTAATGAAAAATGAAACCTAATCTACTCAATTTAATGCTCACCAAGAGCGGGATAATGAATCCAAATACTGAAATACTTACCAGTAGACCTACTCTAAACCAGCCTCCTCAAACAATGCTACCCTCAGTTGATGAGCAAAAGTAGAGATTCCAATGGGAAAAAAAGTTGTCACTCTTAGTATATATATCTGTTTTAGTTTCCCAGCCAATAAAACAAATCATACAGTAAGTTGGCTTAAATAGTGGGAATTTATTGGCTTACAGTTATGAGGTGAAGAGAAATCCAAAATTGAGACATCAATAAGGTGATGCTTTCTTCCTGAGAACTGTGGCATTCTGGGGCTGGCTGCTGGTGATCCTTGGTTCTTGGTGGTTCTGTCACATGGCAATGCCTTCTCCTGTCTCTTCTTGGTTCCATAGACTTCCAGTTTCTGGATGCTCCCCAAGACGTCTCTCATCTCACTTCTCCATAAGTCCTACAGTCATGAGATAAAGACTCAACCTCATTCAGCTGGGCCACACCTTAACTGAATTAATTTCATACCCTTTGTGCCCCTCCCTGTTTTTGTTTTGTTTTTTTAATCTAAGAAATGGTAATGACAGTAATTAATGGTTTGTGGTAGGGAACAAATTGATAAATGTATGTGAGGAACTTAGAACAGGCACAGGCACATAGCAAGCCCCTGGTTAAAGTCAGCTACAGTTAGTCTATTTCACAGAGTAGTATACATGCCATTTACGTTTTGTCTCAGTTTCTTGAGAGAGAAAGGTAGAAATATGTCCTCCTCCTTATATTTACTGTGCAATCTCCATATTCATTGACTATAAATATAAGTCATTGAATGTATAGTGTAAAGATCCAAAAATAAAAACCAGAACTTATGCATTCTAATATTCAAGTTTTCACTTAATTCTAGCACAGTATTTGGAAAAGAAGCAACTTCTATAAATCTGAATTTCTTTATTTACAAAAAGGAAAAGATTGAAGTAGATGGTCCTTTGGGTCCTTTCTATTCTAGGATTCTAATATGCCCTGCAGCAATGGATGGATGCAGTAGTCCGACCACTTTCTCTAGGGGTACAGTGTTCACGTTGTCAGGTATTTGTTACTCATGCTGTGCACACAAAACACATGCAAATTCCCTTCTTTTTTTTTTTTTTATCTGAGTAAGGGTGACCTTTCACAATATGGCATGAATTACAAAATCTTTTCAAGCTGCTACAAGTGAATACATCATATTCTTGTGGCACCCATAAAGTCATACTTGCTGTCAACTTGAGAAATTTTGGCTTTGTGCTCATGTTTCTCTCTCATTGTCATAGGAGAAAGGCCATCCTTCTTATGGGGAAGACAAGATGCACCACTAGAAAATATCATGAAAAATAGCCCATTCTTGGACCCAACAGCTTCATAAGCTACAAACTTGAAAACAAAAATATGTTTATTTTTTTATGTAATTGGTCAAACTGTCTATGTATTTTAATCTTTCCTGCAACACCATTATTTAAGATAAGGTTGGATCAGAGAATAATACATGCCCAGTTCCCACAGAAATATGATCTTTACTGCCTGAATGAATTTTTATTCTTTTTCCTGTAACATAAATGCCAATTCACCTTGCCATCTGGGGAGAAGATTTTAAGTTAGCCTCTCAGTAAATTTGCCTAATTTAGTATAGCTATTAAATTGAATCACTAGAGGTTTATTGGTATGTAAAATGTATATATATATATATATACCAAGTATATTCCATAAGTAATGATGGTTTGGAAAAGACTCGAGGTGTTATTTATCACATAGTTTCATTCTCTCTGGAATGTGACCATTATGACATGGCAGACCTAGTCACAGAAACTGTCCTTTGAAATAATGAACGTGTCATCTGACTTTTCTTTTAAGCTGTCTCAATATTGTTAGGCATATAAGCTGCAAGAGAAAAATAGTGCAACTTCATTGAAGCACAAGCATAAAACTCTTATCTTAACAGATGTGTTCTGTAAGTTTAAAATGGAAGTAAAAATGTGAATCAACCTCTCTCAAAGTTTTCACAGGTATTGTTATGTGTTAAAGGTGGTCAAGTCTAGACAGTTCCAAGAAACAGGCAAAAATTAAGTGTGAGGGCTTTTTTTAGACAGGATTTGAAATGTTGATGTTCTTTATTTTTTAATTTAATTCCTGGGCCAAATAAGTATCTTATCTAGTCAATGTCTCCCTTGATTGCCCAAAGGTCAGGAAAAGGAAATATCTCTTCTCACACTTGCAAGAGCTGGGCTTATCCTCTCTAGTCTTCATGGACATGTGGGCATTGAAGACAGGAAATTTTATGGGAGATTCGGGGTAGGTGGTCACCTGTATTAATCTTCATCATCCCTGTCATTCTACACCCACGTTAGCCTACCATTAATACATGTGCAACACATTCCTCAGCATACTTCATAAAGCTTTTTCTGGTTAGGTGTTATTGAAAGTCAGTCAGTCAACTAACCAACTCATCAAAAAATGTGTTGTTATAGACACCTATGAAAGCCATAATACTGTGGGAGCTTAAATAATAAATACAAAGGAAGGGAGTCCTCTTCTTTAAGGATTTTTTAAACTTGAGCACACTCAAACTACAAACAACACAAGACCCACCCAAGATGACCCATCTTCAGTGAAGCTTCCCCAAGTTCTCTTTTTGCTGATATGGTTCTTCATATCAACCTCTTTTAATCATAGCTATTACCACCAGATCTTCCCAGTGTTAAAATCACAAGTCCTGGACTCAGAATTCCTGGATTCAAATTTTTGTAATCTAGTAAAATGCTTTAGTCCTCTCATTTCTAAGTGAGAATAATCCAAGTACCACCTCACCATAGTGTTATGCTGATGGAGCTGTACAGGAACCCAAAAACATTTTTCTGATAAGTACATCTTACAGGAAGATTGTCATGAAGCCTAGGATATTAAGCTGTTTCTGATATAGGGGTAAAAAACTGACTTAAAATGGTTATAGTGAAACTGTGGATAGAAACTTTCTGTGCAAGTAGAAATTATATGCCAACTGTGTGGGGGGCAGACATTTGGGGTGGCGGGGCCAGGCGGAGGTCCTGAGGAAGAGGGGAGAGTCACAGATAGTTGACAGGATAATGATGGTACCCAATAATAGAAATAGGAAAATTGTTTTTCAGGAAAAAAAAATTCATAATTATAAACATATCAAAAAACATCAATTTTTCCTGCTTTGTTTTCCTTCCCCACATACATCACTACCTAATATTATATTTAATATTTAGTTATTTTATTGTCTCCCCAATGATAATGTAGGCCCCATTACAGCAGTGACACTCTCTCTTTGTTCTCTTTTTATTTCCATTTAGTAAGTGTTCAATAAATAGTTGTGGAATAATAGAATGGGAGAATGAAACATTTAGATGTGTATTCAGGAAACAAGGGTAGATTTTATGGAAGAGTCTCAAGAAGAATTACAGGTGATAAAATAGAAGAAGAAAACAGAATATAGGATAGCCAGGGAAACCTGGGGAACTCAGTTCACATGAATATGTAGAGGCCAAGTTAAAAACATTTTACTATTTTTCTATATAATTCCGTGGACTAAGAGCAAAAAAGAAACAACCAACCAAACAAAAATGAAAACAAAATTAAGTATTTAATTATTGGCATGGCAAGCATATGAGGAAAGTGAAGGATATTAGAGAAACTAGGTCTTAAGGCAGTTATTCCTCAAGGGCAATGGCTGGACCAGTAGCAACAGCATCAAGTCGGAAATTTTGAGAAATGTTATTATTGAACCCTACTCTAGATCTACTGAATCAACAACTTTGAGCTGAGGCCCTACAATCTCTGTTTTAACCAGCTCTCCAGGTGATTCTGAGGAAAGTTTAAATTAAGAACTTCTGTCCTAAAATATTGAAGTAGCTGCTTTGTGAGGCTTGCCTGAAAAAGGAGTTAGAATTGCTGTCAGAATAGAGAAGGCTAATGCACTAGATTTACAGACTGTTGCTATGTTCTTGGAGGCCCTATAGAAGTAGTGCATCTATTGTAGCTGTGATTACAAAGTATAGACATTCTGTACTGCTGGGAGGTCAAGAGGTGAGAGAGGAGGCACTCTCATCCGGGATTCAGCGGCACTTTCTACTTTATTCCAGTAATCTGGAGAAATGCAGCTATTAATTCAAATAGCTAATAATTTTGCACCACATAAAATCAGATAGGTATGCTTCTCTTAGACCTAATCTAATGTTTTCTCTACTGTTTTTGAAAGTAGGACATTTATCAATTACAAACTTAATTTTACGTAATAACAATAACCTTAAAAGAATTTCAGCTCAATTCCGTCAGCATGGTTTTCTCAGAAATAGAGTGTCTGTATGTGTGTGTGTGTGTGTGTGTGTGAGTGCATGAGTGCATTTAGGCAGTGTTGCATTGGTGTGCAGATTGTTGGTCCCAGAATTACCCAGTACGTGTCCATTAACACAGGAATTCACTGTTTGCTAAATTATAGCCCATTTTTTAATATTTTAATTGTGCTAGTAATATTTTACATTGCTTACTATTTTGTATAAATTACCTCTGAGAAATTAGTCTCCTCAGAGCAAAATACAGGTTTTAGATTTTACCAATTCCATTCTAAAAGTATTCTTTAGTGAATCAATGTGGCTAATGCTTTCTCAGATAATGAAATTAAGAGCCACCAGAAGAATGAATTGTTGAGTCTTTCTTTGGTTAGCTCCACGTTGCCATCGAGGTCTTCCTTGGTTTGGTTGTTTCCCTTTGTCTTTGAAGTCAAAACAGTGTGGTGCCCAGCAGATCTTCCCACTCAAACAAATGTATAACTTCCTGAATAAATAAAAAAATGAGTTTAACTCTTCCAAAACAAGTCATGTTCCTCTATATCTTAAACCATGAGTTCCATCTGTTGCTTGGAAAAAAGACAGACTTTTTAGCAACTATAATAAGGATGACTGCAGCTTCTTTCTCATACATTTACAATTAGTTATTAAGTAATTTTCAATAAAACACCAAATGATAATCTGATTTTTATAATTAATTATTTCCTAGTGCACTGTGGTCTGGGCAATTCATATAGCTGCCTAGCCAAGTAGACAACTTCAATTCACAGCTGCAAACTGATACTAAAAACCTTTATAACATTTTTTTTCTTGCACAGCTGCCTGGTAGCATGGACCAAAACCGAATTATTATTCAATGATTGTATCTGGGCATATTCTGTTTATTTCAAAAATTGAGAGTGATCAAGAAATACACCTTTCATGAAAGTGGTGTTAGAGAGAAGCAGCAGTACTATCATATAACTGGAAACCAACCCCATAGGAAGAAGGTGGTGGGGGTACTTACTTGATGGCCACATAAACTCCTAAGAGGAAGGTCTGGACTGGCACACATCAGAAGGAAGCAAAAACTTACTTTAAAAAATGAGATTTGAGAGTAATTTTGTAACTCTTCATCCCAATCTCACACTATCTTTTTCTCAGCTTCCCATAGCTCCTGGAATTTCACTATTAGATATGTATTAGTTAGGTCAAGACATTTCTGTATCTAGGAGTCTCATGTTAAAATGCCTAGGATCCTGGCGTAAGTCATAGCTTCACTTTATTCACAGACATTGGCACCACAGCAAGAGTTGGTTTACTTTACCTTGAGATAAGTGAGTATTAACCTCACAGAATGGCCCAAAGAATAGGTCTGCCATTCTACAGTGTGTGTATGTGTGTGTGCAAGTAACCATGTGTTTTAAGTGTTATGTGGAAAATCTTCTGGTGATGAGGCCGAGAATGCCTAAAAAGACAGCCCTGTCATATCAAAGGCCCTGGAGGGGTAGAGGGGTAAATGAGGGTGGCAGTGGGGCCCAGGGCTTACCTAACCCAGGCTCCTGTAGGGTCCGTGGAGGAGGGAGGAAGAGGAGCACATGTAGGTCCTGGGCTTTTGCCTTTATTGTGACCCAGATGAGAGGCTAGGACTTTCTCATGAATATGGGGTTGACAGTGTTAAACTATATGGTGCAAAAAGTAGAAGCAGCGGAGAAACTTCAAAGAAGTGGCAGGGGCTGTTTGGAACAACTGAGGGCAGCTCTTATCATCCAAATGATATGGAGGTGCAGGCCTTGCTAGTATGGTTACTCCACAGCAGGATTAGCTGGGGTGGTCACTCAAAAGGAGAATTTATGACTTGGCAAAAATGACGAGGCACTCAATATCATTTCTTTTATCCTATTACATCATATGACTTTATTGGGCTCTTCATTCATATATAAAGTAGGAATCACTTCATTAAAAAGAAAGGGTTTGTGAACTTGAACAATTTTCACCTCATACCAGGAGTTGAGAGACAAAGTCACTCCAAGCCAATGAAATAAAGGGATTAAATTGAACACCAGGAAATGAGGAATTATGCTGGAAGTTGTTATAGGCCTAGGTTGGAACTAGCATTGAGTTGGGGGAGTCAAAAATATATTTACCAAGTCAATTCATTAGGTGTAATAAAATTTGGGGAGGGATGAACACATAAATTAGAAGTTACAGGAAATTCTAGTTCACAGATGACATCAGGGTTGTGGGTGAGATTGTTGACAGAAAGGTAGAACCAAAGCCAAGTCACAGCAGATCCAGAAACAGTTCTTCAAATAGGATGTGCAGATTTTTTGTGACAGGGCAGTGTCTGGCCTCCATGGATTTTTAGACAAGGTCTTCTAGTCACAGCATCATAAAATTAGTGAAATTTGGTTAATAAGCACTTTTAACATGATTTAATGAGAAAAAGTTCTATAGAATTAGCAACAACCTACAATAATAGAAAATTAAAGTTAGGAGTATACTTACAATGCCATGCCCTTAAATTAGTTTAGAGTTTGTACCATGAACAACAACAAAAAAAACCACAATGCACTTCTTATACAAACATCCCTTAACAAAGAAATATAATAAATTACAAATGGTTCAATTTCATATAATTAATTTTTCAAGTGTAGACACAGCAGTTATTATGCTATTCATTCTTAATGAAAAAGTATTTCATTGTTGATTTTTCACATTATGTTTTAAAGAACTCATTTTAAAGTCTGCTTTTCCTTTATTTTTTTCCTGCTCATTTTGGAAAACAAAGTAAGAAGATTTAATTGGCCTAGAAATTTTTAAAAGTTTGAACTATCTAGTGAAATTTCATTATATTCCTATAAGAAAAATAATCAAAATATATTCTCCTGATCTGACATTCACAAGTCATAATGTAATAAGAAGAATCTAGTTTCATGCTCCTTGTGTTCTGAGTGTAAATCACTTTATGCAAATTTACACTTTTATGAAGTAGAAATTCTGAATATTTTTAGCCTTGAAATGGCTTTTAAATGCAATAATCTTTTGGCACCAGAGCTTAACAAGGACAAATATCGTGCAGTAAAACAAAAGGTCAACTGATTGAGGATATTTAAATATGTTCTTTATTCTTATGCAAAAAATAGAAAATTTTTGTTCTATCTTCTACAAAGTAAAACTTATAAAGCTTTGCTAATTTTTTATTATATTCTATTTTTCCTTCTAAATATCAGTGCAATGTTCCATAGGGCTGCTAATTTTTTTGGTTAGTTATATCACCAAATAGTCTATGTAGGAAGTTCTATTACAATTAGGGCTAGCACCAAACTAAGTATCAAATTAAAATATATAAAAGCATTTTTGGAGGAGGTTAAATTTATATATATTTTCCTTATAGACATCATTTTTATTGTGATATATTAATATAATTATATGGTTTATTAGCACAAATATTTTAAACTCTAAAGCAAATCCAAAAATTGGGTGTCCTCTAGTACTTTTTTCCTCCTCAATGACATCCCCACCTCCTCCATGACTTTAACATAACTGGCTCATAAAGTTATGTTCTGGACATTTTTCTTTTTCCAGCGTGACACACAAAAATTAACAAGAGTCATAAAAAGCTACTTGAGATCTAATTTACTTAATTAACTCCAGAGGATTCGGTAGGGCCACTAATAATTTTTATTATTGAATTATTTGAATATTACTTGTTTCATTTATAATATTCCTTGATTATGAATCATTGTATCTTTGGAATGAAAGGTTCATATGGGAATGCCAAGTATTAGAAATCTGATTGAAGGAGAACATGTGTTTACTACATTATTAAAAGGTATGTTTGTATTTTTATCTAAGTTAACAAGAGGATAATATTTATTATGATATTAATATTCGACCACTTGATCTAGGAACTAAATGAGAAAGTTCTATTTTGGGGCAGATGTGCTTACTGTCACTCATGGAAACAGATTTTGCAGCTTTGCAATTACTGTCTAGACAGAACATTTACTAGCTGCTTTGCTTTTCTAGCAAGAACCAAGAGAGCGAGAAAGTAATATTAACCTGAACTTGCAGAAGAGTTCAAATGCTAAATCCTGAAATTAATTAGATGTATAGCCACCCTTGATCTTGATTCTAATCCAATTCTAATTAAGCTTACACCATAAACCAAGAATTCACACACTTAGAAAGCTTACTTTTTATTTATTTTTTAGTTACTGTATTTCATGTACAGACTCAAAATAAGCTCTAATTAGCAGAGCTACTTACTAAACATTCCTTTGGGTTAGAAACACAAAATAAAAGCTGAGCCAGCAAATAAAAAGCAGAAAACATTCTGTGATTCAGGAGGTGATCAAATTAGATGTAAAGTACTGTTGTAGTCACTGTTGTATTCTGAACAGTTTCATTGGCTTAGCAGCCTGTACATTTTCTTACACCATTCTTTAGATGATCCCAAAGGGAAACAATAAAACAAACATGGAATAATATTGGCATTCAAGGTCCTATAACAAATGCCCTATATATCTTTGTCATCTACCAAAATTCCCCTCTGGGTACTCTGGGGTCTCGGGAAACTAGATTCCTCTCAGCATTCTCTGGGGATCCCTTACCTCTGTACCAAATATCAACTGATTTCTGACCAATTCTTGAACTAATTTGGAGTATTTTCACCTCTGAACCACCATAACACTTTGATTACAACTGCCTTTTTCCTTGATAAACTATGTGTCAAGAACTTTTTTGAAGGCCACTAATAATTTTAATATTAAATTATTAAAATATTTAATAGCAAAACAGACAAAGCTCTTTGCTCTCTTGGACCTTATATTCTTATTGGGTGAAACAGATAATAAGCATAAATAAATTGTATCCTTTATTAGGAGGTGATATAACTATGAAAAAACTAGAGCAGGGGAAAGGCAGTGGACATATGGGCAGTGGGGGACATTAGAATTTTATATCAAATGGTCAAAGAATACCTCACTGTAAAGGTGGTTTTTGAGCAAGAATTTGGAGAGGTGCATTTAGGACAGAGGGAATGGCCAGGGATAAGGCCTTGAGATAGGAGCTTGGCTGGGCAGAGAAATCCACAACAAGAATAGGGTAAAGTCGAGGAGTTGTCTTGAGTCAGATTCTATAGGGCTTTGTTGATAAAATAGGAATCCCCTTTTACTCTAGTAAGTTGGAAGCCATTGGAGCATTTTGAGCAGAGGAGCACCGTGACTTGAATTAGGTTTCTAAGAGATTACTCTGAATACTGCATTGAGACTAGATATGGTAGGAAAGGATGAAGTGGGAGTCTAGTTAGAATCTATGCTAATAATCAGGAAAGTGACAGTCGTGACTTGGACTGGGTAGTAGCAGTAGAGGTGATAAGAACTAGTTAGTGTCTGGATAAAATTTGAAGGTAAGGCCAACACAATTTTCTGATAGATAATATGTATGATAGAGGGAAAGAAAGGAGTCAAAGAACACCCTAAGGTCATCTTGTGCTATAATTAGTAAATTTGTTTTATTTTCCATCCCACCACTAAACTATTGAACTAACACATACACATACAAACACACACACATAGAGTCACGCACTTGGCAATACCCTTCAATAATATAGACTGATAGCTTACCCAATATGGTTAATTTCTCTGTAGATTGTAGAAATTAAAACTGAAATGAAAGTTAGTGCCAGTTAAAAGATTTGAGAAGGCTAAAATCTTTTATTCTAATTTTGAGTTAGATGTAATTTTGCTTCAGGCTAGCTGCAAGAGTTCTGTAAATGACAATTTAAACTTAAATTAATCTTACTTTAAAGCCTTTTTAATAAAGCTTTTCTATGAAACAGTGAAAAGCTAGCAATGTGAGGGCTGTAATGTTCCCAGGAATATGTAATCTAAAACTTTAACTTAATTTGAATTTTACTGTGTCTTTTAATTAAATTCCAGCTCCTTACAGACAATTAGGATATATGTATAAGACATATCTATCCAGGAAGTGAAATGAGTGGAGAATCTAGGCATTTATCTTCATAGTGAAAGTTCCAAATATGGCTTCTGAGGAGGAAAGTGTGATGCAGGCTAGGAATTTCATTTTATATAAATACTAATTCAGCAATTGTACAATTTCATATTTGACTTAACCTGTGTGGACACGGGCACATTTTTCAGATGGATAATAGTCTAAATGATGCTGACTTTATGACAAAAAAAAAAGAGAAGTATTTTGTTTCAGGAATTGTGCTTATTTTCAGATGAAATTGGGCAAAAACAGAAAGCTACATTATGTGGGTGGGATATATTATTGTAGAAGAAATGTAAAAATAAAAAGTACGATACAAGACGAGTAAAAATTGTAAAATGAAAAGCACCACAGGAAAAAATTCTACTATAAATTATTTTTGTATTATTTTGAATAGGTTTATATTCTGTAAAGGGAGTTATTACAAATAGATTGAATGCAAACCACACTTCCATCATGTTATAAAGTTTAGAGTCTGCATGTGTATGTCATAACATGGCTGACCTTTGACTATTCATTTCTACCTGAAAGGAGATATTTATTTAGAAAATGTGATGGCTATTCCAGGAAAAGGAGACAGCATGATTTAAGTATCAATTGCAACTTCGAAGAATGATGACAACAATGTTATTATAGGCATATTTAATCAGAGAAAATGATACTTTGTTGTAAAATACATAAATACTAGTTAATAACTCATTCTAACCACATAAAGGGAATTAACGTTTTCATACTGAGACAGAAAAATCTGGTATATAGCACAGAATATTTGGACTACAAATGATCTGCCATTAAAATGCAAGATCCTGTTAACATGTGTTCATTTTTTTAAGGTAAAATAGTATAATTATGAAAACACAAAAAGTTGGCAAGAGCATGTAAGTAGATGAATACAAATAGATAAGGATATACAAAAAAAAGTGTGTTGCTTTACATTAAATGATTCAGAAATATTTTTCCATAATTAAAAGTTACTGAGTACCTACCATGCTCCAGGTTGTTTATCAGATGCTGGAACTTGAAAGTTTGAACACTGACAAACATAGCTATGAATTGCCACATTTAAAATCAGGTATATCTGGAATGTAATATGTGTTTTATTATTGGGAGAGAAAAGTTTATCATTTAATACATCTTTAATTATCACTAAATATTTATTATGTAAATGTATTCATAACAAAGTGATTATTTATCACTTTAAGTATCACATTCACAACTCCTGTTCTAATATTTCGCCTGAATATTAAGGGAAAGGAAAATATCTTGTAGAAAGACAGAGATTCAAATTCTGACCTCAAATTAATCAAATTCCTTTCTCAATAAATAAGTGCCGATCATTTCAAAACTTGTATTTCTACATTTGTCTCCTTTTGTTTCCTCTACATTTCACTCCTTATCACTTCCCTTAAGTATCTATTAACAATTTCTCCTATTTTGAATATTCAATATTTTTGTCTACTTGTTCTGATTTTCCATTTCACAAACCTTTAGTGTAACCCATATACCTCATTTTGATACTGTTTTCTTGCCTTCCATTCATATCCACAATTATTCTTACCTAAAGATAATATTCTCCTTGGGTCCCCATAACTTTGGAATTCCATTGTACAGTAATAACTATGAAAAAATATTTATAGGAGTCAACCAAAAATAATACCAAATCCCATTATTATGCTATTATTTAGAAAAGGATTTATAATCCACCAAAATAGGAAAAAATAAACATAGACACTTTTGCTTTCTTTTTACTAAATTTTAGCTTCTTTCTTTTAATTTCACCTTGGCTCAATAAAATGTCTTCTTCAGATCAATTAAAGGTCTGGGCTAATATTTTGGGACTGCTGGTATACCTCCTGCCTACTTCCTCCCCACCTATCTACCTTTACTTTTTTTTTTTTTTTTTTTTTAGGAGGTACCGGGGAATGAACCCAGGACTTCATACATGGGAAGCAGGCACTCAACCCCTTAAGCTATATCTGCTTCCCTCCATCTTTACTTTTTGCCTCACAACTCTTGCTGGACTTACAAGAGACCTTATAAACATGTGTAACCATGACCACACAGTAGCCAAGTTCAATAACTCTGTCACTTACTATTGTACGGTATGTGCTTCCAATATTTGACAGTCAACCATCCACTTCTTTAAGAGATTTTTGTGACACTGCTCTAACCTGGTTTTATGGCAGCTTTGTGACAGCTCCTTTTTTTTTTGTTTCCTCTTCATTCTTTTCACATAAAATTGGGCGTTTATAGTTTCTGACAATAGTTTCTAGCTTGATATACCTCTTCTCTCAGTGAAGTATTCATTCTCAGAATGTCTATTATTTTTATGAAATTGACTGTAAAATACGTATTTTGAACCACAATCATGATTCAGTAGTTCATTTCTAAAATTGTGCCATTGAATGAATGCTAATTAGAATTCAACCTAAAGCCATCAAGAATGCAAGTAAATATTCCCACATCTTTCTCTTTCAACACCCTCTCTTACCCACTATATAATACAAATCTTCCCACTCACATTTTAAAAATTTCAGTTAGAATTACTACCATAGCCAAGTCACATGAAAAAGAAAATGTCTGAGACTATTTTTTCTTATTAGTCAGTCACCAAGGATTATTGATCATCCCTCTTTGAAACTTCTCACTTCTTTTCATCCACTTTCCAGTTACATGTTATGATATTGGGCAAGCAATTTATTCTTTCTGTAAAGTGAGTGTAATTTTGCATGCCTAAAAATGATTCTGTAAATATTTTCTGCATCTGTGTGTGCTAAATGACTACTAAAGTTCTTGTTGATCAAAACAATTTATTTCATTCTCTTTCCCAACTCTAATCTTATCTTGCAAAATTCTGTTATTCTCCTGTAATCAGTAAAGTGACATTTTTCTACATTAAATGCCATCATCCACAATTATTTTCCTATACTAATCTGCCTCTCTAAGCTTTTTTTAGCTAATAAATCTTTAATAATTTTCCACCACTTCCTTTTTAAGGACCTCTACAATACATCCTTCCTCCCTTTTCCCACCATTCCAGTCTTATCTTCCATGGAGTATGTTTGAAAAAACAAAATAATGAATATGAGCTTCAAAATAAGAAATACCTTGGTTTTAAATCTATTTTAAACACATAAGTTAAATGACCTGGCAATTATTTAAGTACTCAGAGCCTCAGTATACTTACTTTCAGCACAAGTACAGTGATAAGCACATAATAAAATGATTTAGATTACGAATTTACTCTGTTTCCTTCAATTTATGTCTGCTCAATATTTTCCAACCTCTGTACATTTCTAATCCCTCCTTCTCCCCAGATATGCTAACTGCATTATAGGTATTATAGAATTCTCCCTAACCCTATTTTAAAGAGAGGATTTGAAGCCTACAGAATTTAGAAAATGACAGAGTAAGCACCATATTGAATGTTACACAGATAATGTTGTGTCCAGTGTTGTAGAAACTCTACTGCTTATCCCTGTCTTTGTAAAAAAAGATTAATTCTGTCCATATTGGCCATCTGATTTCTAAAAGTTGCTTATAAATCCCATGAACTATAAAATAAAGGATAATAATTTTGTTAATATAAGAAGGCTGGTGGAATACTGCCAGGCAACCAGACTTTATTAGTTTTGTCACTTATATTAACTGCATGATCCTGGATATGTCAGTTGGTTTCTTGGGGCATTATTTGTATTTTCTGTTGAATGATGGTACAGAAGCAGGTAAATTCTAAAATCTCTCTCAGCTGTAAACAATGTGATTGCCATTATCATAGTCTGACTTCGAATAGTTTGCAGTGAAATTCCTTTGTAAAAACCATGAAGAATGTATATCTGAATCATCAAATCATAATTTGGCCATGAGTGAAGAATAAGATGCTAAGAATAGCTTTTATGAGATGAATAATGTAATCTTCATGACAAAATGATAATCTAAAGTAAAACTTGATGTGACTTAAAAGAATCAAATATCTGGATATGTGACTGAGATTTTCAGTTTCCATGTGGATATTTGACGTTGTGTGAATAATATAAACTTCATAAAAATGAGAGTAAATTCATGTCAAAATAAACAAGCAGGCTTACCTAACTTGATAATAAAATGGTTTTTCTAATTTGATTAATTCAGTATAAAAGATATAGACCATAATAAATGTTTGTTGTTTTAATCATTTGTTGCCTATTATTTTATGGTTAAATAGATTTTCAGCAAACTTCACATGTATTTGCAGGAAAAAAACAGGTAATTATCACAAAAAGTGATTCTTAATTAAAATACTCTACCTTCTTTTTTTGTTTGTTTCCATTAATTCTAACTAATTTGATAAATCCTAGACTGTTTCGTATTTTCTTGGATTGTGAACTTCTCTATGACAGACTCTTACCTAATAACAAAACAAAGCAAAAATACCTGAAATTTAGAAACTTTTAAATGTCAGAAAATATCAAGTAAGTAAAGAAGAACAGGAAGTCAATAAATGTTTATGTATTTTTGGTTGATACTCCTTTATAGTTCATGGATGAAAGAAAAATAGTAATCCCGAGGAAATTTACCCCTCTTCAGGGGTCGTGGAATGGTGGGGTGAAGTTTTAGGGGCCTCAAATATCAGTAGGTTAAAATATTGATTACAATGGAAATTAATTTTAAAACCACAACAGAAAGTCTTTAAACAATTTAGCAGAAAGCATATAGTATCCTGTGGTGGAAAGAGGTATAATTAAAAAGCTATCAATAGACTGGGATTGTCAAAACTACTTTGTCACCTGAAGCACATTCCTTGATAATTATCTTTTAGGCTTTAAGCTAGATCAGCATTAACCTTAAAAGAAGAAAGGGTTACTATGCTGCTGGTGTGAGAAATTGTATCATCATGTAAATTAAACACTACTTGATAGTCAAATTAGACTTGGGAAATGATTGAGTATTAACCTTACTCATGTATATTATAAAATGACACAAAATGTGAGGATGCTATGGGAGAAGAGAAATAGTTTCCCTGTCTTTGAGGATTTTCGAGATTTCTTAAATGCATAGAATGTGATTTTGAGCATACATCAGAGACGTAAAATTGTAGCAATAGAAGGAAAACTCAAAGGTATTTTTAGCCTCTCCCCAAAGATTTCTTTTCAGCTCTCAGACAGTACAAAATGAGTCAACACTTATGGAAGCCAGAAATAATATAACGAGTCTGCAAAATTACATCTACCTACTGCTCAGATCTCCAATCAAGTAATTGTTAAAGGCTCACTAGAAGGAGGAACAAATATGTTCTCAGGTGAATGCACGTAATATTTTTAACCTTATTGTCAAAAGAAAGGAGTCATAATTGAGATAGCACAATGCATGAGGCAGAGAGCAGCACAATTGCATCTTCCTGATGATTAATTTTTATCCCTGAGGTGGTCTCTTCAGCTGTGGATTCACAAAAACCATATATCCTTCTGTCCTTGCATAAGAAACTGGTGTCTAATGCCAAAAAATCAAAACTGTCATTTCTGGGTGATTTTGAGCCAATACTGGTTTTGAAAAATTATATTAGTTGATGTAAGTGATTATCATCGATAGGCAGAATACAATGTACCACCAACTGTTGACTGTTGTCCTGATCTATCTTGTGGGATGCTGGGGGACACTGGAGGGTATTAGATTTGGCTGGTAGTTGCAAAGAAACATGTAAGACAGTTTGTTCAAACACAGCATTTTTGATATTTTGAGCTAGTTACTTCTTTGTTGTATGAGGCTGCCCTGTGCATTGTAAGATGTTTAGCAGCATCACTGGCCTCTAATCACTGGATGTAAAATTGTGTACCACCATCACCACCTCCAGAGGACATTTAGCAATGTCCTCTGGGGATCAAAATCGCCACAAATTGAGAACCACTGGTGCAAGAGCCTTAAGGATATACAGCATAGTTTTACTTATATGCATATATTGTGTACATGTCCATATACTTGTATATAGCAAACATGCATATACACAAATATATGTACATATGCGTATATACATATGTATGCAGATATACCCCATTATATATACATTTATAAATACCATTATATATATATGCATATAGACATGTATATACATTATTTGTATGTGTATATACAACACATTGCATATATATGCATATATGTACATGCACACGCATTATGCATATATATGCTATAAAGTCTGAAAACATAGCTTCTATTATTTTTTTAACAAATCAATTTTACTGATACATATTAATAAAGCATAAATCCATCCAAAGTGTACAGTCAATGGTATTCAGTGTAATCACATATTTGTCCATTAATCGCTTCAGTCTTTTTTAGAGCACTTTCATTATTTCAATAATAATAATAAACAAAAAAACAAACAAAAAAGCAAGCAAAACTCATGATCTCTCAATCTCACTATGCTTCCCCTTCCATACATAGCTGCTACTCTTTTTCTTTTCTCTATTATATTTGTATTTCTATTTTGTAAAAAGTCTTATATATGCAATGTCACCCATATTCGTGTTTTACATGAGGTTTTACTGTCTTATACAGTCCTATATTACGGTTTTTATCTTTCCTTATAGCAATATACATGACCTTAGACTTTCAACCACTGTCATATCTATATAATATCTCTGCTAGTTACAACACCATGATATACTTTCACCATTTCTATTAATTTCCAAAGATTTACATACCTTTTTACCAATTCTGCACAGATTAACCCTCAGATTTCCATTCTCTACACTCCTTCTATTTTCTGATTACCTATATTCTAATTATTAACTCCATGAGTATACACAATATATTTAGTTCATAATAGTGCAATCATACAGTATTTGTCCTTTTGTGCCTGGCTTGCTTCACTCAACATAATGTCCTCCAGGTTCATCCATGTTGTCATATACTTCACGACTTCATTTCTTCTTAACACTGCATAATATTTCATCGTGTGTATAAACTTCAATTTGTTTATACATTTATTAGTAAATGAATACCTGGGTTGTTTCCAACTTTTGGCAATCATGAATAATGTCACTATGAATATCAGTGCGCAGATGTCTCTTTGTGTCTCTGACTCAGTTCTTCTGGGTATATACCTAGCAATGGTATTGCTGGGTTCCATGGTAAGTCTATGTTCAACTTCCTTAGGAACTGCCATACAGTCCTCCACAGTGGTTATACCATTCTACATTCCCACCAACAGTGAGTAAGCATTCCTATCTCTCCACATCCTCTCCAACATTTACAGTTTTCTGACTTTGTAATAGTAGCCAATCAAATAGGTGCGAAATGCTATCTCATTGTAGTTATGATTTGCATTTCCCTAATCACTAGTCATGTTGAACATTTTTTCATGTGTTTCTTCACCATTTGTATTTCTTCTTTGGACAATTGTCTTTTCAAATCTTTTATAGTCGAGTAGTTTGTCTTTTTATTGTTGAGTTGTATGACCTCTTTGTATCATGGATATTAAAATCTTATTGGATATGTGATTGCTAAATATTTTCTCCCACCAAGTCAGCTGCCTTTTCACCCTTTTGACAAAGTCCTTTGAGGTGCAAAATTATTTAATTTTGAGGCGGTCCCATTTATCGATTTTTTTCTCTTGTTGCCCGTGCTTTGGGTATAAAGTTTAAGAAACTACCACCTACCACAAGGTCTTGAAGTTTTCCTACATTTTCTTCTACAAATTTTATGGTGGTCCTTGATCCATTTTGAGTTAATTTTTGTATAAGGTATGAGATAGGGGTCTTCTTTCTTTCTTTTGGATAAGTATATCCAGTTCTCCAAGCATGATTTGTTGAATAGACTGTTTAGCTCCAGCTGGGAAGGCTTGACTGCCTTGTCAAAAATCACTTGACTGTAGATGTGAGGGTCTAATTCTGAGTTCTTAATTTGGTTCCGTTGGTCAATGTGTCTGTCTTTATGCCAGTAGTGCCATGCTGTTTTTACCACTGGAGCTAAGTAATATGCTTTAAAGTCTGAAGTGAGGGTCCTCCAACTTCGTTCTTCTTTTTTAAGATCTTTTTGGTTATTCAGGGTCCCTTGCCCTTTGAAATAAATTTTATAATTGGTTTTTCCATTTCTGCAAAAAAAAGGCTGTTGGGATTTTTATAGGGATTTCATAGAATCTGTAAATCAGTTTGGGTAGAATTAATGATATTTAGCCTTCAAATCCATGAACACAGAATATCCATCCATTTCTTGAAGTCTTCTTCAGTTTCTTTTAGCAGTGTTTTGTAGTTTTCTGAATACAGGTTCTTTATGTCCTTGGTTAAGGTTATTCCTAAATATTTGATTGTTTTAGTCACTATTATAAATGGAAGTTTTTTCTGATTTCCTCCTCAGATTTTAGTACTTTTAGTGTATAGTGCTGTATTTTTCAAATGCCTTTTCTGCATCAATTTAGAGGATCATGTGATTTTTTTCTTCTTCAATTTATCAATATGGTTTATTACACTAAATGATTTTCTTGTGTTTAACCACCTTGAATACCTGGGATGAAATCTACCTGGTCATGGTGTATAATTCTTTTAATGTACTTTTGAATTTGATTTGCAAGTATTCTTTGAGGATTTTTGCATCTATATTCATTAGAGATATTGGTCTGTAATTTTTTTGTGTGTGGTATGTTTATCTGGTTTTGGTATTAGAGTGATGGTGGCTTCAGAGAATGAGTTTCATAGTATTCTTTCTTGTTCAAGTTTTTGGAAGAACATGAGCAAGAGTAGTATTAGATCCTCTTTGAATGATTGATAAAATTCACCTGTGAAGCCTGGTCCCAGGCTTTTCTTCTTTGGGAGGTCTCGATGATTGTTTTAATCTCTTCCCTTGTGACTGGTTTGTTGAGGTCTTTTGTTTTTTCTAGGGTCAGTGTAGGTGGTTTGTGTATTTCTAGGAATTTGTCCATCTCCTCTATGTTGTCTAGTTTTTTTGGCATACAGTTGTTCATAGTACCCTCTTATGATCTCTCTTATTTCTGTGGGGTCAGTGGCAATGTCCTCCCTTGCATTTCTGATTTTATTTATTTGTGTTTCTCTTTTTTTCCTTGTCAGTCTAGCTAATTGCTTGTCAATTTTGTTGAGCTCAAAGAACAAACTTTTGCTTTTGTTGATTCTCTCTATCGTTTTATCGTTTTCGATTTCATTTATTTCTGCTCTGATCTTTACTATTTCTTTCCTTCGGGTTGGTTTGGAATTAGTTTGCTGTTCTTTTTCTAGTTCTTCCAGGTGTGCAGTTAGATCTTCAACTTTAGCTCTTTCTTCTTTTAGCTTTTTCTTATAGCATTAAGTGCTATAAATTTCCCTCTCAGCACTGCCTTTGCAATATCCCATAGGTTTTGATATGTTGTGTTCTCATTTTCATTTGTCTCAAGATATTTGCTGAATTCTCTTGTAATTTATTCTTTGACCCACTGATTATATAAGAGTGTGCTGTTTAATCTCC
This sequence comes from Cabassous unicinctus, assembly GCA_029593785.1. Classification (NCBI taxonomy): domain Eukaryota; kingdom Metazoa; phylum Chordata; class Mammalia; order Cingulata; family Chlamyphoridae; genus Cabassous; species Cabassous unicinctus. The sequence continues at coordinate 32,798 of JAQZBX010001214.1, read as the reverse complement.
TTAAATTTATGAATTTTCCTTTTTTTTGTCCATTATTGATTTCCAGCTTCATTCCATTATGATCAGAGAAAGTGTTTTGTATAATTTCAATCTTTTTAAATTTATTGAGACTTGTCTTGTGACCCAACATATGATCTATCATGGAGAAGCAGCTATGAGCAAATTGAAAAGAATGTATGTCCTGCTGCTTTGGTGTGCAATGTTCTATAAATGTCTGCTAGGTCCAGATCATTTATCACATTATTCAATTTCTCTGTTTCTTTATCCTCTGTCCAGATGTTCTATCCAACACTGAGAGTGGTATATTGAAGTCTCCAACTACTACTGTAGAGACATCTATTCCTCCCTTCAGTTCTGCCACTGTGTGCCTCATGTATCTTGGGGCATTCAGGTTAGATGCACAAATGTTTGGTATAGCTATTTCTTCTTGGTGAATTGGCCCTTTTATTATTATATAATAACCCACTTCATCCCTTATAACAGTTTGCATTTGAAATCAATTTTGTCTGATACTACTGTTGCTACTTCAGTTCTTTTTTGGTTACTATTTGCATAGAATACATTTTTCCAAACTTTTATTTTAACCTGGTTGTTTCCTTACATCTGAGGTGGATCTCTTGTAAACAATATATAGATGGCTCATATTTTTTTATCCATTCTGCAGTCTATGTCTTTTGACTGAGGAGTTAAAGCAATTAACATTGAATACTATTACTGTAAAGGCATTACTTATTTCATCCATTTTGTCCTTCAGCTCTCTGTTGTCATATCATCCTATTGCCTGTTTTATTACCTTTTAGGTTATACTTCCTAATAATCTTCATTTCTGCACTGTTCTCCAAATCTCTCACCCTTGTGCTTTCCTTTCAGGTTGCATCACTCCCTTTAATATCTCTTGTAATTATGGTTTTATGGTAACATATTCTATCAGTTTTTGTTTGTCTGTGAAGACTTTGAACTCACCCTTATTTTTGAAGGACAGTGTTGCTAGATACAGAATTCTTGGCTGGAAGTTTTTCTCTTTTAGTACCTTAAATGCCTTTCTTCTCACCTCCATGATTTCTGATGAGAGATAGGCACTTAATCTTATTAAATTTCCCTTGTATGTGATGCTTTTCTTTTCTTTTGCTGCTATCAGAATCCTCTCTTTTTCTCTGATATTTGTCGTTCTGAATAGTAGATGTCTTGGGGTAGGTCTATTTATTTTTATTCTATTGGGGTATGTTGTCCTTTGATATTGATATTTATGTCTTTCATGAGGGTTGGGAAGTTTTTGGTCATTTTTCCTCAAATATTCTTTCTGCCCCTTTTCCATTCTCTTTTCCTTCTGGGACACCAATAATGCAAATGTTTGTGCATTTCTCATTGCCTTTCAATTCCCTGAGACTCTATTCCATTTTTTCCATTCTCTTCTCTTTCTGTTCTCATTTCTTTTCCAATTCAGATGTTCTGTCTTAGAATTACTAATTCTGTCTTCGAGCAATTCAAATCTGCTTTCATGTATCTCTAATGTATTTTTAATCTCATCCATTATATCTTTCATTCCCATAAGGTCTTTTACTCTTCTTTTCAGGCTTTCAAATTGTTCTTTATGCTCACCCAGTATCTTCTTAATATCTTTTATTCCTTTAGTCCTATTTTCTTTAAATTCTTTTAAATGATTTAGGAGAGTTGTGTGATTATCACTGATTAACCATCTTAAATCCTGTGTCTTTTCAGGATTTTTGGTTTGTTCCTTTGGCTAGGCCATGTCTTCCTGTTTTCTAGTATGTCTTGCAATTTTTGCTGATGTCTAGGTATCTGAATATGTTGGTGAATTCACTCTGATGGCCAGTTTCTCTCTCTTGCCTATTATTTTTGTTTGTTTCACAGTTCTTCTTTAATATTTGGTTCAACTTATTCTAAGTCTTTAAAATTCCCCCAGCTTAAGTTATCAAATTTGGGCCAGGGACTCACACTAATGGGGCACAGATTTTCAGAAAGAACCACAGTTTTCTCCATGTACTTTTCAGAGTGACCAGCAAATGGTGCTCATCACAGCACCTTTCCACAGAGAGTTTCAGTTTCAGTTTTCCTGTTTTCCTGTGTTGAGTCTCCAGAGCAGAGATTCAAAGTGGGCTCTGCTGGCCGAATTCACTGAAAATAAAACTTCGACTGCTCTCCCTTTTCCCGGAAACAGCAAAATGTCTGTTTCCCTCTCAGTCAGCTGTGGTGTGCCAGGGCTTTTACCCCAGCTTAATTATCTTGGTGGTGTGGGAGGGGAACCCTTCCTCAGACTGCAGGGGTGTAGTATCTCACATTTGTTGTTTTGGCTTCTTCATCTCTCTGTCCCTCACCCTCCTGGGAGTTGTGTAGCACTGTTCTGGTGTGCTGACCCTCAAAGCAGTTCCCTCAGACAGCTTTTGGCTCTTTCTCCATTGTGAGAATGTTGAATTCTGCCTGTTAGTCCTACGCCATCTTCCCACAATCCTCTGATATTATTATTTAATGTTTTCACAGATCACAAATGTCTTTGACAACATTAGATATATTTGTATATGCTTCCAAATTTCATTATGGATATGCTTTTTGTATGAGAAGTTGTACAGGAAGAACAGAATTGAGTTAGATTCCATAAAACATGTGCAAAAATCTGCATGCCTACAGAGTCTGTATATGTCAGTATGTCAGGAAAGTGGTGTGTGTTTAAGGGCCAGTGTGAGACGATTCTTTGGAAATGGGCAAAGGCCAAGTCATATTATCGAAAGGAGGCAGGTGTAAATGCGTATGTTCTCTGTTGCACATGTTTAACAGAGAAAAAGTTCCCCAAAATTGGTTCAAATATTACTCTCCAGGGTGAGGTTATCATGTGATTTATCCTTATTTCCATGTTTCTGCCATTGGGATACCTTCTTAATCAAAGGCTTCATTTTCAGATGGAGGAGGCATTTGCCTGTGTGTCATGATTTGAGAAATGCTAACAATAGCTCCTTTCACAACAAACAGACAAGAAAAAACATACATCTCTTATTCCTTAAGTACATTGTTTACCTGATCTTCAGTGGCCTGTAGAAGTTAGTAGACTTCTAGGTAGTAGGGTTTGAAAGAGCTAAGCTGTGATACAGAACAAAAGGGAGGTTATAGATTTGGAACATGGAGTTCTACCCATTAGTGGATGGAGGGCAATAAAACAAGATGCATTAAATAAAGTATTAAAAACTGCTATGTACTGGAACTTTTACATTGAAGTGGGTTCAGGTATTTGATGGGTCAAAAATGAGATTCAGGTAGACAAGGATGTGCACATTCCCCACACCCTGCTTCTTCCCACCACTTCTTTAGAGCACTCTGTGGTGGGGGTGGTGGGGGGAGATTTCCTTACAGTCATCATGTCATAGTCACAGTCAAGTAGATAACCAGCCACAGTTTCTGATTCTGTTTTATAACAAGATTTCATTAAAAGCTTCCAAAATGTTTCAATGATTGGCATTTTGGGGGTGGAGTAATGGAAGCTAGAGGGCAGGGAAAGACAATAGACCCTTGAAAGGGGGAAAAAGGGTCATCACTATGCCTAAATATGATATCAGGCAGAGTGAGCCAGACTTTGCACCTTGACTTATGTTTCAGAAGAAATCATTAAAACATTCAGTGGGAGACAACGTTTGCATCTACACTTATATAATACCTCCTGTCTGCTGAGAAGGAGAGGTCCAGGCCATGAGGCGGAGCTGAAAGAACTGGTTACCACAGCCTGGGTTTCCAGCCATGCTGAGTTCTCAGCACTGAGAGCTTTCTCCAGGAACGGGACTGCAATCATCTGGTAGCTCATGCAAATGGGGAAGCAGAGGGAGCCAAGTTCTATAAAGCAGATCATAGTTAATCAGTGCAATAGGAATGAAGTACAAGGTCATGTCAATAACTCCACTTGGATAGCTTAAGAAGGACAGTAGTTAAGGCCATTAAAGCCCTAGTCAGGAAGTCAATCCCTCTCCTTCTTGCCCTTTAGGAATTCCAATAGAGACATAAGAATGGGAGAGAGTTACAGTCATGCCATCTGACCCATAAAGAAAACAATCTAGTGTATTGTGGGAAAACTGGACTGGTGACCCTACTAGGATTTAAGTAACACTGTATTATATAAATATCATTTTATTTAATTCTCTGAATAACCTACTGATGTAAGAATCATGATCCTGAACTCGTAGATTTGTAGTGGAAACCAGGCTTAGTGAGGTTTTTAAATAACATGTTTGCAGAGGCAGTGAGTGATAGAGGTGGGATTCACATCCTTGTCTGTTTTATAGCAAAAACAATTATAGTATTGTGACTCATAGCAGAGTTTTACTGTTTATTTATTGAAAAATAAGGTGCCAAAAATGGAGTTAAAGATGATTTGATCTTGAGTTGGCCCTACCTAGGACCCTTTCCTTCATGAAAGTAAACATACTAAATTTAAACAGTCAGCTGTCAGAAGCACAAAAAAGAAATAGCATCTTTCCTTCTGGCTGATTTTAAGCATTGGTAAATAAGGTACACTTTGTATCAGTGTATATTTAAGGCTGAGTCCACACTATTTTCACTGTAGGTTGGCAAACATTAATAACTAGATAAGCAAGCCCTTTCTCTATCCAGATCAGAATATCTATACAAATGCTCATTCACATTGAATCTTTCTTACTGTTTCATTAGTTGGGTATTTCTAGGACTTTGATACTAAATTTGAACAAAAAGCACAATATCCTCTCACAGTTAGATTGCTAATGATTTGATCCCCAGCAAAAGAAACTTTCCTACAAGAGGGAGTTACAACATTTTGCATCTAATTATAAAAGGAACAGATAACTAATTAGATGTCTTAAAACCCAAAGGATCCGGTGGCCACTGGCTCCACATTAATGTTGTAATTACTTCCATTGCATGAATCACAATTTGTCTATAACAGAATACCAGTAAGTCCACTCTAGTCCATAGCTCTTCCCCCAATCCTGAGGAGTCTGAAATGATGATGACCACTCCACCTCCAAGTTAGAGGGGGCTTATATCCCATGGATAAGATGGATGGGATTATACTGCCTGCAGCTGCAGACTCTCTCCATTCCCTGGGATGGCCATTGTCCATCATCATCTCCCCACCAGGTGTCCAGGGTGAGTCCATTGAGCTGTAGAGTAGGAGTTGCAGCTCCACTGAGATTCCGGGCCCAGCTGGCACATGGAGCCAGTGGCCACCGGATGCTTTGGGGGCAGGGAGAGAGAAAAGCAGTTGTAATACAGGGGCTTCTTCGGAACTTGGGAATTATCCTGAGTGACATTGCAATGACAGATACAGGCCGTTTTATATCATCATATAACATGCAGAACTGTGTGGGAGAGAGTGTGGTCTACAATGTGAACTATGGTCCAAGCTTTGTGGCAAAGCCCCAAGATGTGTATGTCAATTGCAGGTGATGTGCCACACTAATGAAGGATGTTTATGTGGGAGGTTGTGGGAGGAGTGGGAGGTGGGGCATATGGGAATCCCTACAATTTTTGTGTAACATTTATGTAATCTAAGTGTCTTTTAAAAAATAAAAAAAATTATTAAAAAAAAAAACCAAAGGAAAAAAATTCCAAAACACTTCTCCTAGATTTAAAATCATCTGCATTTTAGAATACTTTATCATAATTCTTTAAGGCCCTATTTCTGGAGTTAGCATGTCACTATTTTCTACTAGAGATAGAAACATAGCAAATCTGGAGGCAAGCATATTATTCTGAAATGAAAGAGATGACCTAGGCCTGTCTTTTTTTGACAGGGACAAGCTAATTACTGTAAAATCCATAAAACCCAGGCTTTTAATCTCCAGTTCTGAAAAATTTATATAACTATTCTTAATTAAATTTTAACCCCACCTTGTAAAGTAATTAAAGGTTACCTGGGAGAGGGGAAATGGGAGTTATTGCTTAGTAGGTACAGATTTTCTGTTTGGGGTGATAAAATGTTTCAGAAATGGATGTTGGTGGTGGTAATATAACATTGTAAATGTAATTAATGCCACTGAATTATATACTTAAAATGACAAATTTTATGTTATGTATATTATTAAAAAATCAAGTATAAAATCCCAGATCCCCAACTTCAAAAAGCATTTAACTCATTAGAAAAATTTTAACACTTATAAACTACACCTTTTACTCTTTGTCTTTCTTCCACATTATTGCACGCAACCTCTAATTTATTGCTAGGAAATCTAGCCTTCCATTGCATTTAGGTTACAAAATGGATAATCCCAGTAGTATATGCATTAAAGGAGAAGGTACATCAGATACAGATAATGTCTAAAATCATGAAAATGCAAAATAAGTCATGGTGACGTGCATTGCATATGAATGCAATTAGTTTGTACATGAAGAGAAGATTTTTATTATGCTATTATCTTCATAACAGCCTAATATACAAGAAGCCAATCAGTAGTATGTTTTCCAGAGGTATGACAAACTGCTTGTTACAAACTTCTTTAAAGATTTAATGGATGAATGCTGTTTTCCAGAATGCTTTCATTAACCCTCTCCCAGGTAACCTTTAATTACTTATATTTGTAATTAATATAAACATTCATAATAAATGAAAAACTTTATTGGATTACAATGATATAGTAACAAGGCAAGTGATCCTGGCTTATATGCAATCAGAAATTCAATAAATGAAAGGATCAAAAGCCATGATTGCTTTTTCGAGCTATGGAACTTTTTCTTTAGTGAATGTCCTCATTCAGTTTTCTATTTGATTGTTGCTAGAAGTATCTAGGAAGGAGGGTAGAGATCAAGGAAAATGAAACAAATACTTCAAACAACTTTTTTAATGAAAATTTCTTCCCAGTTTTCAGGAAATAATGTCAGCATTGCCAAGTTTAGGGGTTTTATCTGTTCCTTTTTCCTACTAATTTGAGCAAACACTTATTTGTTGCAACACTATAAACATGGGGTTCTTTTCATGAAGGAAAAACATACACTAAAACAGTAGATAGCACTTCCCCAAATCCTAAAGTATCTTTTATGCTTTGGTGGTTTGAATTTGATATATATTTTGTCATGCCTGTGCCAAAATCAGATTAATAAAGGTGGAGAATTATAGAAATAAAATTAGGCTTCACATATTGAAATGTGGTTGCAAGACTGATAAATTATTTTTAACAAATTGTTTTATAAAAAGTAAATGAATTATAGCATTAGTCGCCATAACTTAATCAACAATGCTGGGCTTCACATTTATTCATAGTTTTCTTTCATTCATCATTACATGAATACATAATTAGTAGTGAATTCTTTCTTAAAGTAACTTGATCTGTATTAAATACTGTAAATCCAGGCAGTTTATTGGAAAGGCAGGGTTCCTCCTGCCCCATTCATGTATTATGTATACTAACAATAAATCTAGAATAATTTGAAAATATCAGCTGTCAATAGAACACAATCCACAGGCGTTCAGAGAAAAGTCCATCATTTAATAACCTAATGTTCTCCTCTCTAAAAATGCCCAGAATGTTATGAAGCTGTTCCTAGTCAATCTTCCATGGGCTTATTTGTTAGCCTCCTATATTAATTTATTCCTTATGAAATAGAATTTCCTATAAGAATATATATAGTATAATATACAGAGACATAGACATGTATCCCTCAGTATACTTCCTTTATATGTACACAAATACCTTCTCCTGCTCTACTCCCACCATGTTACATTTCTCCTAACGAAGGTCATTGTTCATTCCAGCTGATTCTTCTCCCTGTGTTCCCATCTCTGGCAATGACACCATAATTCTCTTTGACATGAATTATAATCATTGAACTGTTTTGATTAATCTTTTCTCTTGGTTACCCATACTTCCTGAGTCCCCTGCCTCTGTTTCACCATAGTTCAATTATGTCAAAACTTTTTTGATTGGGCTCCCCATCAATAAAATAGTAATAATTGTGAACATGTACCCCAATGCATACATATTCATTTCTAAATAATATAACTGCAAGCTGTAATGATATAATGATCTAAAACCAATAATAGTATAAATTTAAAACGGGTAAATTTATCTTATTACAAAATAAAAGTTCCGATATGTTTCTCACATGCCAACTTATTGTCTCCTGCTTGATTTCATCCATAATACAGGTATAGGTGTTTAATAATAAAATGTTTGATCATTGATATTTGATTGATTATGATTCTAATAGAAACTGCACATAGATGCCAGCCAAGCGAATACAAAGATAATTGGTTCAAGTGACAGCTTAAAAATTTTCAGTTCCATCACACATTTTTTTGCAAGTAAGTGATTTGTTGGTTGCTTCAGGATTGGGGATTTCTTGATAAGGTCTAAAAAGAAGAAAGGTGCATCACAGCAGAGTATGTGGTCTTTGAAATCACAGCTGGAGTTCAAATTCTCACTCTAGAGTTATTAGCTGTATGAACATAGACAAGTAACTTAATCTCTGTATTTTAGTTATTTGTCTGTAAAATGGGCAAGATGGTAACACTATGGTAATGGAATTGTTGGAAAGATTTAAATAAATTTAAGCACGTATAGCCCAGTGCATAATATGCTCTGGTCATCTTATTTACTTTTTTAGCCTCAGTTTCCTTAGTTTTTTTGATACACAGATAACAATAACTACTCACAGGATTGTTGTACTCTAACTATGGTAACTTGTGAATAAGCACAATTATTCTTGGCCAGAATTGGAAAATTCATTGTCCATTTAAAACTGTAAAATGAGAATTCAGGGTGAAATCAACAAATGAGAGGGACTGCATTGCAATAGCTGTTTATTTATTTTGTGAAGTAAATATAAAGCTAAAAATTCAAATGATCATTTGGGGAAAAAAGGTCAGTTGAATCAGTTTAAGAATTGCTATTTACAGAGCTGGTAAGAGTTTATCACTGTAGCAAAGAGTTTGAGCAAACAGTTTGTGATTCTTGTTGAAACTCAAAGGATAAAATAATCAGTTCTAAGAAATTCCAGGTATCTATTTAAATATGATATATCTAAGAACTTTTTTTTAAGTAAAGGGGGAAAAAGAGAGCTGATTGCTATAATAACTGATCAGATAACCAGTAGAGGTCAGAGAGCCAATGTGACATAAAAGACCATTTGGTGAAGTAACCCACAAATTCATTCAATAAGGCCTGAAATTTTGAGCACTATTAGGTAACAAGGATTATGTCAGTTCCTCAGATTGCTTAGGGAGGAATCTAAGTTCTAGAAAAGGAAGATGTGAATGACAGAAACCTGTTCAATCAAACCCTGAATGCTACTTAAGAAATCGATGCAGGGAAATTACAGCTGTAGAATAGAACTTTTTGCAGCTGTCCTGTGTACATGTTCTAATGAATCATTGCAACTATTTGCAGAATCAAGCAAAGGGAAAGATATTTTGGATAGTATTTCATATAAAACCCTTGAGATCTTAGTATCATAAACCCTGTTTAGCTCAGAAATTATCTTTTTCAGTATTCCCTAGAATGCCTTCAGAAGTTTCTTCCTAAAAGTTGTTCTCTGATAAGTGAGTTCTGTGGCCCAACAATGCAATGCAAAACTATATTGCTGCGATCCCCTCTTGGAGATTTAGAGTACTGTTTTAGTTTGTCAAAGGGCTGTGGATGCAAGTACCAGAAATGTGTTGATTTTTATAATGGGAATTTATTTGGGGTAAAAGCTTACAATTCTGAGGCCGTGAAATTTCCAAACAAGACATCAGCAGAGATTCTGTCTCACTAAAGTTAGCTGCCATGTGGTGAAGCAAGATGGCCACTGATCTCTGCCGAGGTCTCTGCCTTCCCCTCTAGAATCTACTATCTCCTGGTGCTCAGCCGAAGGCAACCAGGCATAGGGCTTGCCTCTTACCAGTCCTCCTCTATCAGTCTCATCTGTTCACCTCTTCCTGGGCCTTAGCTCTTTGAGCCACTCGGAGGCTTCTTTCCTTGTAGCTCAGCTGTAGATGAAACTGGCATTCTTCTCTCACATTTGCAGCATCTAATATGGCAGCTTCCTTTATCCGTGTCTGTTTCTCTGTGTCTCTGTTTATATCATCTCCAGTAAGAGGGCAGAGGTTCAACCTGAGTCACACCTCACTGATGTAGTCCAATCTAATAGGTCTCACACACATAGGAATGGGTTAGTTGAGAAAACAAATCTTTCTCTTTTGGGGATTCACCAAATTCAAACTGCCACAAGTATATATTAGAATATTAAAAGTTGTTGGATATTATGAAGAATGAGACCTCTTTGACTTAAATACATCACATTCCAAGCTTATTTGAACATAGAATTATTTCTTTTGTTTTAGAAATAAATTTATTTATAATTGCTATTTATTTAGGTGGCAAAACAACTTTAACAAAATTAGTGTTTCTTGGCATGCACACACAAGACTATGTTGATGATGACAGTAATTGCTACTGAGAGATTTCTATGTTCCAGGAATTTGATATAAAATAACTCATTTAATCTTCACAGCAATCTGATGAGGTTGGAACAGTTATTACTATCCCCATTTATTATGTAAGAAACTGAGGTTTGGTGGACCAAGCAACTTGTCAAAGGCCACAACCTAGTAATTATACTGCATCTCAAATTTGGCCATACTAGTCTGTTTAAAATATAAACATGTTGAGACTCTGAGAAATATTAATAACATGCTGTCAAAATTAATATTGTTAATTAGGGTGGAATAGGGACGTATATCTAGTTCTGCTCATTGCCACTTAGCTAGTACCCTTGCAACATACTGCTGCTTCTTATGTATTCTTTCTTCCATTACTTCTCTTCTAAATTGCATGATCCTTGCATGGTGGTATGCATCACTCCCATGTGCTTCTCTCTGGCTGCCAGTGCACAGGTGAGAATTTATGTTGCATTGGGCACTTGAAATATTCCACTAAACAATTTATGCCAACATATTGCAGAGGTATTTGCTCATGGTAAATGTTCAATCAATTTTTGTAGAAGTAGATTGATGCATACCTGGTGTCCAAAGCCTGGTTCCCTTCAGTGATGTTTTTGATACCCATAGAGAGAGTGATAAAACTTTCATTGCCATAAATATGCCCGACACCCTTTGATAAGCTCTATAATCGTCTGAATGTTTGATAACTAAAACAAATTTATCACTTTGCTTTCAAAAGAAAGGTGTTGTAATGACTTGTGAATTAAAATCTTTAAACATGTTCACATCCTTATTAGTGCAAGAAAAAAGTACAAAGACATGATCATTTCTCCAAGTATCAAGATAAATTTCAGACAGAGATTGAGCTGCCTCCTGGCAAAGAGTATGCTGGAGAAAACATCTGTTCCCTGCTGCCCATGGCAAACCTCTTTTTTTCCAACATAGTTTGGCCACTGCAAAGTGTATACATCCTTACGAAGAGTCAGACTTCACAAAAGTTATGTGGCAAAGTGGAACTCTCAGTAGCACAGTAAACTCTGGCTTTCATGGGGCTCTTAATTGGGCTCAGGTAGTTAAGAGAGGTTTTCAGAGAATTCCTGCCTGAATGTTATTTTATATTGTGACATTTGTAATTGTACATGGCAATGCAAATTTTTAAAACCTGACAGGCTTCAGTGAATTATGTGGTGTATATAAATTTCTCATACTAGGCAGACTAAATTGATGGTATCACCCCAAGCCGTGAAATAAAAGAGCTACCAGCACTTATCCTTTTAGGCTAATAGCTGAAAATGATTTTATGAATCATTAGTTTAGAGATGTGGTCCTACCCATTTGTATAACCCAATGTAGATTTAGGTATTTTTGTCTGTGATATAATGTTAATAGTTCTTAAGAAAGGAGGCCATGTGATGAGATGAAAACTCTCCCAATTTTGTGCCACTGGATTTTTGATATTCCAGTTAATATCATTATGACTAATTAGAATTCTTGAATGTAAAAGAAAGAAGATTGATAGGTTAATACATCAATACTGTTTACTTAATGTCCCGAGACACCCTGGCTTTTGAACCATGAAAGATGCAATATATAATTAGATTAATAAAAATTTTCTGGTGGTTCCTATTTGTGATATGTCACTAAAGCATAAGAACATAGAAATTAAGCAAAAGTGGACAGCATCCTATGTGTGGTTAAGGTTAAGTAATCATTTCCTTTTTAGTTCATTTGCTGTTCCTTCCCTTTGGTAGATGCAGTTGGGAAAGTTTTCAAAGTGTTTTGTCGTGATTTTACTGTGCAACTCCCTTTGAAATAAACCTGAGCTGCATGGCTAAATTAGCTCATGCTGCTTTGAAAATGTACCCCACTATTTTCCACAGGTTAAGTCATCAGAACTTGATAAAATCGAGCTCAAAATCCTAATTTGAGAGAATGTTTGTAAGGCATTTATATTCTTTTCATCTGAAGTTGGTATGAAACTTAAATGGTAGCATAACACCATTATGTGCACATCTATAGTACATGAAGTCAGTGTACACTTTAGAAATATTCCTGAACGAATCAAGGCTTAATGCATCTAGACTCGTAGGAGGTTGCAAAATGTGTCCAATGGACTAAACTGTGTTTCAAGAGAAAAAATCAGAACTTATTTTATCATTTTTCTCCTTATAAATGTACTCAGCAGCATGCTTACCTTCTTTGAATTTACAATGGTGTTTTTGCGATCAATCCATTGAGTAGCATGATTACTAATCAATTAACAAATAATTACTAGGTGTGGACTGTGAAGCAAAACAATGTGCTGGCCTTCTTCCCAACACTTCAAAGGACTCTCTATTTGGCACTCTGATGCTCAGTAAATGTTTACTACTTTGCTTTTTTTTTTTTAATTGAGGAAGAGAATTGCTAACAAGCAGACAACATCCCTGATGCATAATGAGAATATGAAGCTGTGTTTAGACGGATATATCTACCAAAGACTGCAGAATATGCTTAAAACTATGGCTTTGGGAGCTAAACCAAATTTAGCTTTAATTCTAATTTCCTCACTTAGTATTTGGGTGATCTTGGGCTAGTTACTTAGGCTAGTCCTTCCTCTGCTTCAGTTTCATCAATGAAAAATAGGAATAGTAATACAACTACTAAAAAGAAGTTGTCTGAAGCTTAAATTAGTAGCTATAAAGTGCACACTTTAAAATAGTTCCTAGCGAAATGTAAGCACTAGGTATGTGTTCAAATGTTTTTAGTATCGATACTACCGCAGAGCTGGATTGGGATACAGACCTTGATTTTAATCCTTTTCTCTCGTTTATTAGCTCTGTGATATTGGGTATATTACTCTAAGGTACTGATCCATATTCATTTTATTCTTAATGCATTAATTTCATCATTCTTATTATTTTATTACAGTTCTTTGTAGTTTGCAGAGTGAGCTTTCTCCGAAATATTGATAGAAATTCCTACCTTACTCTTATTGTGAACAATAAATGGAATTATGTTGTAAATCATTTAGCACCACCTCGGTCCAGTGTAAGAGACCATAGAATAGCTTTTCCTGGATGACTTTAACTGACACTTCAAGTCAATGACCACAATGTAAAAGTTGTAATCCCACTCTGAAAGCAAGGGGGGTGGCACTCAATGGTGAATCAGGGAGGCTGGCAGACACTTCAAGTGGTCAATGCTACCTTCCATCTTCACCTTTTTTGCACAAATGACCCCTTCATCAGGCCTATCTTATCAAACAAAATATGTACATTGCCTTACGTTTATTATCACTTTATATTCTATCATTCTTATATGTTGTATATAGGAGTAAATATATATATATGTGTGTGTATATATATATACACATATATGTATATTTCCAAATTTGGGGAATTTCTGTAACTTTATTATAGAATTTCTCATCTACTTAAAATAGACTCAAGATTGATTATTTGAATTAACAAATTAGGGAAACTTTGAATAATTGACCTTAAGCATAGGTAGTTTTAAGTGAAATTTGAAAAAATGAGTTATATATTAAATTGATAGAAAAAGTATGTGTGCACAAAGCATAGAATTGGTTCTACATTAACTTTCTAACAATACTCTTAGCTAAGAATTCTATACTAAATGAGGAGCTTCTTGCTTTAATTTAATAAGAAAAAAATCTATTCATATTCCACATAAGACTTCTCATCACACACTTAAAAAGAGAAAAAATTCAATGTAATTAAATAAAAAGATATGACTTGAACTATAACAAACTATCATTTTAATTTTATTATGCCTTTATCTTTAAAGTCATTTTTAAATCTTTATTTCTTTACCAAAATCCATTAAACTTTAGCCACTATGCTCTTTTATAATTTATAAAAATCCTAAAACTTTCACAGAATCATTTAATCCACATTGCTCCTAATATGAGTGATATAAGAGATTATTTATCCATTGAATGCATTTTTATGATATATTTATAGAAATAATTTATACAAACATTTATTCTTTAGTTTTACATTGTTTATGATTTTAAATCAATTGGAAAACTTAAATATATGACAATTATAGAAATATATGATATATAATGAATTGAAATACTATTGGTAGTGCAATAGTACCAAAGCACATGACTTTAATCCTAGTTTTGTCTGATAACTGTGGCTTGCTCAATTTAAGGATTTGATTTCAGCAAATCCTTGTGTGATGAGTGTCGGGCTTCCTAAGCCCATTCAGTTCCATGGCACTGTTCTGGCCTCTTCAGGCATGTGTTTGAAGAGCAAGACTCTGTGTGACATCAAATCTAAATTCTGTGGGTGATAAACTCTAATAACTCATAAAATTTGCAACATGGAATGCAGGTTTACTTCTCTCTGCAAGAAAAGAAACTGATTTTAAGCCAAAATGGTAAGGAGCTGAGGGATTGGATCCATTTTTGCTTCACCTTTGTTTCCCCAGACAATTCATGAAATAGTAATTGATTTTTTAATCCATATATCAAAGGAATACACTATCTGAGAGAACCCTTAGTTCTTCTGTTTCACTAATTTATGGAAAAAAAGAAAGCAAACTTAAATATAAAAAGCATTTTAGACATTTAAATATAAGTACATTACACAGGCAAACCTGGTTTGGTCTAAAATTTGGCATGTCCCTTACTTATCTTTATTGGTCATATAATCCAGCATTACATCCTGTGTAGATGGGAATGATACTGGTGATAATAATAAATGTTTGCAATTGCTACAGTTTAATGAGTATGGATTATATTTCAGACAATTTGGGCATGTTATCTCATTCAACTACCTTGCAAGGTAAAATATATCAACTTCTTTTACTGATGGGGAAAACAGATTCAGAGAGATTAAATGATGTTGGGGCAGGTCTGGGGAGACAGTTCAAAGATAAAATAATTACATAAGCTATTGGATCTATAAATAAGATGCAGTGTTGATTCATTCATTCACTGCTCTATCATTCAACAACTCTATCAATGCAGTTTAGGTCTTAGAGATGTGAGATAGTACATAAACCATTTGAAAATAATACTCATTTATAATTTTTTAATGGAACTAAGATCCTCAGCATCCTTTGTCTTTTCCTCTTTTCCACTTGACTGAAACATTTTTACCCCACCGTTGAGGTATTTTTATAGATTCCCCATTATAAAATGATAGTATTAATCCCAATTGTATTAGTCAGCCAAAGGGGTGCTGATGCAAAATACCATAAATCAGTTGGTCTTTATAAAGGGTATTTATTTGGGGTAGAAATCCACAGATACCAGGCCATAAAATGTAAGTTTCTTCCCCCACCAAAGTCCACTGCCACTTGTTGGAGCATGACAGCTGCCGATGTTTGCCAAGGTTCAGGCTTCTTGGGTTCCTCTCTTCCTGGGGCTTGCCTTTCTCTGGGCTCAGGCTTGCTTTGTGCCACAAGGCCAGCTGTAGACTATCAGGCAAATGGCTTGCTTCTCTTCCCAGGGCCTTCTCTCTTTTCTTACGACCAGCTCCTCTGTACGCAACTTCCCAGGGCTCCAGCTCAAGACTTCACATCACAACTCCTACTCAAAAACTACCAACACTTTGTCTTTTGCCATGCCTTTTATATTCTATTCTCAACCCAACAAGGGGTGGGGCTCAACACCCTACTGACATGGCCCAGTCAACGCCCTAATCATAATTTAATCATGTCCAGATTAGTAGACCAGTTTACAAGCGTAATCCAATATCTGGTTTTGGAATTCGTAATTACAGCAAACTGCCAAACTGCTACACCAATTAATCATCTTCTATGGACTAAAAGCCTTAAATACTCCTAAGGCGTTATATTTATAATTCTTCAAATTTCTACTAATAAAAGCTAAAATCTCAGAGGATATTATATTTCTGCTACTACAAAATGAAGCTACTAGTTTCTGCCTGGTAAAGTTTTTATGACAAGTAGATGAAACTATGAGGGCATTTTTATGTATTATTACCTTTACTGACTATTGTAGGCCCCCAAAATGTCCATGTCTTAATCCCTGAAACTTGTAAATATGCCAGTTCCATGGCAAAGGGAAATAAAGATTGAAGATGTAATTGACTTCAGTTGAAGATGGAGGAAGGAGCCATAAGCCAAGGATGCAGATGGCCCCTAGATGATGGAAAAGGTAAGGAAACAGATTCTCTCCTCCAGCCTCCAGAAGGATGCAGCCCTGAGCACCATGATTTTGGCCATCCAATACCCATGTCAGACTTCTTACCTGCAAAACTGTAAGACAATGAATTTGTTATTTTAAGCTACTAAGTTTTAGACAAAGTTTTACAAAATAATTGGAAAACTAACACACTATCATTATTATATAAATTATTATTTTCTTAATGCTTCTTCCAGTTAGAAAATTCCACGGATTTTCAAGCATATGAGTTCCTAGAAATCTGGGTTTTGTTCTCCACTTTGCCACTTTAATTAGCTATGTGACTCTGGACTACTCAACTCTGTGCCTCAGTGCTGTCGATGTACAATAATATTCATTTCAGCTTTTACAGTGTTCAGGAACAGGAACATAATGAAGGCAGCTTTGTGATGTTAGTGTCAGGGTTACTCTCAATTCTCCATGCATGAGGATGATTTAAGCACTAGGAATAAGAAAGTATATGGAAGAAGATCCAAAATGTAAGACTGAAATTTTCAGCCATTATTTCTTTGAATATTTCTCTCTTTTGTCTCCTTCTGGGACTTCCACAATATATATAATGGTACACTTGATGGTGTCCCACAGATTCCTCAGGATCTGTTTTACTGTTTCTCCTTTCTGCTCCTTATCCTGAAAGATTTCAATGATCTTATCTTAAAGTTCACTGATTCTTCTGCAAGTTGCAATCTGCTGGTAGACCCATCTAGGGAATTTTAAATTTCTGTTATGATGGTCTTAGGCTCTGCTTGGTTCCTTTTCATAATTTCCATTTCTATTGATATTCCCTTTGTGTTCATCTGTCCTTTTCCTGATTTCCTTTAGTTCTTTGTCATTGTTTTAATTTAGCTCTTTGAGCATATTTAGGAGCATATTTTTTTTTTTTCAGTCTTTGTCTGGTATGTCCCAAGTCTGGTCCTCTTCATTGATGGTTTCTGATGCTTTAATATTCTGCTTTATCTGCACTATCACTTCCTGTTTCTTTATGTGCTTTGTAACCTTTGGTTGTAACATGGACATTTTTATATTTTAATGTAGTGTTCTTGGAATTTACACTCTGAGGCATCTTTTCTTTAAGCTTGTATACAGCTTTTATTATGAATGAGTTTTTCTTGAATGCCAAGAGCCAACAACAGCAACAAAAGAAAAAAGAAAAGAAAAGAAAAGAAAAAAAAAACAGAAGGAAAGAAAGGAATCACCTTTCCCAGTCCTTATAGATTGACCTGTGCAGGTGCCTCTACTTTAGGGATTATCCATATAATGAGTTTGGAAAATAGCTTCAGTTGACTCTAAAGCATAAGACCTTGTGATCCTTTTTAGGAGAGTTCATGAGCTGCCTTCTACAGGCAAGATCTGGGACAGTGAGTACCTGAGGCCACCACCAGACAGATTGGATGAGGCATGCAAGCTCTCAGTAAGTGCATGAAGGTTACTTTGCTCCCTCCAGTAATGGGATCAGGGATCTGCACTGAGAATGTGGGCCAGCTCCATGCTCAGCTGGTGAGGGGTAAGCAAGATACCACACAGGGTGCCAGAAGAGCCCACTACTTTTAAGTAGCCTTTTCTTGATTCAGTGCTTGCCTTATTACTTCAGTCCTTTGTTTTCTGAATCTCTGAGAAAGATGTTTCTGCCATTTAATGCTGGGGTTTTTCCAAGCTTTTGTGCTGGGACAGAGCCCTGAAGCATCTCACCCTACCATCTTGATCAGTGTGAGGATACATATATTTTTAGTATAAGATCTAGATATAATCAATGAAAACATTTTGCATCACTTTATATTCTATAAGCTCCTTTTTACAGTTCATAAAGCACAATAGATTTTTGTAAATTTGAAAGAGAGGCTATCCTTGTGGTCATAAAAAGAAAGGATTTATTTCTCTCAATTATGGAATAATTTTTATTATGAAATGACTCATTCAGAAAGCACCTCAGGCCATTCTCAAAATTAGCCTGTTGTTGTTAGCTGGCCAACATTACATTAATATCTCAACTACCTGGAGGGTAATCAGCAAACAACTACAACTCTCTGGAAAATAGATGAAAACATAGGATAGACAAAAATGGTCTCTAAACAGTTGCACTGAGGCACTTTGCTCTTGGGGGAGTCTTCAGAGGCTGCCACTCAGAGTTTCATTTAGGTTTTCTTTTTTTAAAATATGACTCCAGTAGATTTTGTTATCTTAGTTTCGACAAACAACAAATAAGTTCTAGAAAATTAGGAGCAACAAAGATATTACTAAATGGATGTAC
Source organism: Cabassous unicinctus (assembly GCA_029593785.1). Classification (NCBI taxonomy): domain Eukaryota; kingdom Metazoa; phylum Chordata; class Mammalia; order Cingulata; family Chlamyphoridae; genus Cabassous; species Cabassous unicinctus. Next base: position 13,994 of record JAQZBX010001214.1, on the reverse strand, counting down.
AATGACAAGTGCATGAAGTTATTGCTGATTGCTTGACAGCAAGACAGAAGATGAAGAAAAAGAAAAGAAAAACAGAGTCTACAGACTTTAAAATTATAGCAGTGTAGAATCATTAGCATTGGAACGAGTATCATTTGTCATTGAAGTCATTGAAGGCAATGGTCCCAGATAAATATTGATATTCTAAAGTTAACCTTGAGTCATCAAGAAAAAGTTAAATTATATTCAGTCTATTTTATTTTGGAAGGCAAGAGAATATACACTGATTTTAGGAAGACTTTCAGCAATGAGATTGACATTTATCGTGTATCTCTATAGGGGCAAATCACAGCCAAAGGCACTTTGCAGACATCATCTCAATGAATCATCAATGGCTAGCCTAAAAATGAACAGAATAGAGTGATAAAATAAAATACCATAGTTAGTGCTGAGTTGTGTCTGTTGGCTCTCGGCTCCATGCTCACCCTTGAAGTTGGCCAACTCCATTTCCCAGATGCCTTTCCTAACTCTCTATTAAGCACTGCCAATGGGAAGCCACTACTGAGGGGACTGGTCACGGAAGGTAAAGGAAAACCATTTTGTTTCTGCTCTTAGTGGAGCCTCTGGCGACATCAGACAATTGAGAACAATTGGAGGCAGTTTGAGGAACCTCAGAGGAATGAAGGCTCCTGGATTCCTGCTCCAAGGCCACCATATGTTTCCAATAAGCACAAGACCGTGGAGCCTCTGTACCTTGAGCAGTTCAGCAGCAAGTATTGGCTCATGGATAACCAATCCCTATTTTGCTACTACCCCAGCCTCCCTCCAGTTCTCCTTTTTACTTGTTAACCCTTTCCACACTTTTGTAACCAAAAACACTTTCTGCTTGAATTTCTAGCATAATTTCTGTTATCCTGACAGGAAACCACTGATTAATAAAATAGAATAAAATATGCCTCTTATTAAAGAGGCCTAGAAAATCAGCAATCCAGCAATGCTAGCCAAGTAAAACTTACTATTCCATCTCAGCATTGGTACTTGCTGAGATTAAAACAATGATTTAGGATACTGTCAGCAAAAATTCTCTTTAGCTATTAAAACTACTTTGATAGTTTTCTATGCCCCAAGCTTTGACTCCAGTCATTTCATATGATGACCTGCAGGAAAAAAGGAAAAGTGGATATAGGTAAAACATCATGCCAGAATCCTCTGGCACTATTAGCAGGTGATTGAGTGGATGAGTATATATGGGTTGCCCCACGGATGTTTAATTATCATGGTGCTTCATTCCTTTTTTATATATATATATATTTATTAACAGCCTGAGACTTTGAATCACAGTAATGTTAAATATAAATTTACTTAAGGTGCTGTACTCATTTTTCCTAGGTTAGGTTGTTCCCCTGGAAATATGTTAGGTCTTTGAGAAAACTATATCTTATTAAAGAGTGCAAGGTGGGGCATTAATGTGTTCCATTGGTGCATATATAATTATTTTTCTCTTCATTGAGAATCTTCCCATCAGTTTAATCCATAGATCACATTGAAAATGTTCCCTTAAAAAGAGGAAATCATCCATTTTGAAAGAAAGGATTTATTAAAATAAATGCAAGGATATACAGTGTCACTCTTCAGTGCACCTGCTTGAGCCACAGGGAGGTTTTCTCAGTTTCCCTAGAAATGATCCCTGAAGTTTGGAATGAAGAGTACAAAAATTATAAAATAATAGGGAGCAGGTGTTTGTTGAATGACTACCATTTATGGAGACACATGACAAAGTAGAAAACCATCAGCTTTGGAATCAGTCAACCTGAGTTGAATCTCCCTTCTGATACCTCCCAGTTATGTGAGTTTAGTCATGTCATATAATTTCTCTTTATCTGTTTCACCATCTCTAGAAGGAGGCATAATATTTATTTGAGGCAGAGCATTAAAGCTGAAATATATAGACTGCTGAACATTGTGCCCCTAGCTTAATAAATAGAGTGGTTTTGTAGCATATGTGTGGATGTATGTTTAAGTGCGGATGTTGTAGTATTTGAACTTGCTAATATTGAACTGTTTTTGACCCACAAAAATATATATCACCCTCCATTAAGGAAATTGTAATCTATATAAAAGGATTGAAACAGGACATAAGGTTTTGCCAATTATTGATAATAACTGGACATGGCATTCCCTGTGTAAAGGGTGATCACAATAAGCTGGCCATAGGCTTGAGTAGCATAATAGATGTTGGAAGATTTTAGAAGAGATTTTCCATTAAAAGCCTAGGTAAGGTTTTTGCTGTGTAAAAAAAAAAAAGTTATGACTTATTTGGAAAGGTTAGAGAACAAAGAAAACATTTGTGTTGCAAATACATTCAGTTAATGACAAAAAACCTGTACATGATGTGGGAGTGAAAGGTTCCATCTGTAACTGAGTCTTAAATAGAAGATGAAGTTAACCTCTCCAGAGTAATGGAACACAAATGAACAAATAATTTGCAGCCTGTATTATGATGTCATGGAACACCTAGAACATTCACCCTGAATCTAAAATGCTGAAGTGAAAGATGGGTATGGCTGATGCACCAAACACCCAAAGGATCACTTAATCTTCAAGTAGTGTTCGAAAGATAGCTTTAGAAAATCATATCGATTGACTTAGCTTTAAGTACAGTTATACCAATTATAGAAAATTACAGCCTATCATCTTCTAAATTGTGCTGTTATTAAATGGATTTCTAGTAAAGTGTTTATGAGTCTAAAGAATGGTAGCCAGTTTAGTACAACAGTCAGTATACTTTTTTAAAAATTTATACAGGCACACATACACAGACTGTCGAGAGTTGTGCCCCAAGCTCAATAAATATGCATACACACATATATGTTTACAATGCATGATATATATATTTACACTCATATGTATCACTCTTAATTGTCAAAATGTATGTATTAAAAAGCATTGCTTTCTTATTTGTTGGCTTAATTGTTGTTTTAACCTTCATAGAACAACTACTTTATTCATTGGAATATATCAGCTCTACATGTATGTGACTACAAGGATAATCTATGAGTAAAGATCAGCTTAGTGGGTTTAAATTCTAAAATAGCTGCTTTCCTTATATGTGTTAAGAAGACTTTGTAAGATAAGGATTGTTGCAGCAAGTGAGAAACTTTGCAAGGAAAATTTAATGGTCATTTTGAGCAAAGATCACTGCTACATATGAAATTCTAAAAATTATAAAAAGCGGATTTATTTCCAATGCACAGAAATGGATGTGTTAATGTTTTTAGTTTTTTAAGTCTTGAGAATTATTTGTTTTACATAAAATCAGCACTTTTTCAAGTATTTTAATTTCTGATCAGTTTATTGTCTTGAACTATTTCTTTACTGTCATCTAAATATTTAGTTAATTATAAACTTTATGCCACCTTCTAATTGCTGAAATGTAACTGGGGAAATATGTTTCACTTGAGGTGGTAAAAGATGGTCTATATTTTAGGATAAAACCTGAAAACATATTGCAATTGAAATCTTTAGTGCTTGGAGAAACACTAGATATTCACATTCCTTAAAGAATAATAGAATTCCACTATGTAAGGCAAACTGTTAAGAGTCTGGTCAAAGGATTTAATTCTATACATAAATCCAAAGAAGATAAAATGGCTTATGATCTATAAATTATCACCATGGCATGTCTGCTAAAATAATGTAATTTCTGGATGAAGATCAAATAGCTTAAAGTAATATGAAATATGGAAACTATCATATATTTATATATCAATATTAACTTTCTCCCAAAATCTGTACCTTAGTGCAATTGATTTTGTTGTTGTTGTTATTGTTGCTAGTTTTGTTTTGTTCTTTTTACTTGGGAATGGTGACATGTGACTTTCTTATTTCTCTGGTATTGAATTATTTTATGACTCCTAACTTTTGAAGTCATTGCTGTCATGTGAGGAGGAAAGAATGGAGCACATTAAAATAATAGTATGAGTAAAATTGTTTTCTTTGTAGTAAAAAATATTACTAAATGAATACATATCTAGTATGCAAATCATTACCATTTATAAAGTGTTTTTTATATGGCCGATGGCAGCAAAAATGAAATAAACAAAAGAATCAAGTAATCTGTTGTTCTATTTTTATTTTTAACCAAATGCTGAGAATGTTCAGGAGGGTAGGCAAAAAAAAAAAGGAGTGGGAGAATGAAATATGCATAGATAACTTGAACTGGAGAAGCAAGTGGTACAAATCATTATGACATTTTACCATTTTGAAGGTTAGTTTGGTAATATAAATATGAAAACATGACTACTGATGGGTGAAATTCTTAACACATACATTTTTATACATATCCATTCAAGGATTCCAGTAGAAATATACACACAGTTGGTACTCATTAATATTGGATATGAAAGAAATATCCTAAAGTGGGAGAACAGAATAGAGGGAAATGAAGAGAGTCTGAGAATATGAGTTCATTTGTGATTGAGATATTTTAAGATCTGTTTTATGTTAACATAGCTTGGTGAAATTATGTGATTATAATTAGGCTAAAAGAGACTGCTATAGCCGTAGACATGGAGTGCCATTTGAAGAACACAAGAGTCCATTGCAATATTACCAGATCTATGCTAGAGTCATCCTGGGAGATAAGTGAAGGCAGTTTTGAAGTAAAGAAACTCTTATACCAAGAGATGAAATCATTCTTCCGGACACACAGGAACTCTGTGGCAAAAATGGAAACATAACTAGAGGCTTGTTAAGGACATCTAGAATTAGAACTACTATGACCATTTCTGCAAACTCCCATCTTTCCCCAAGATATTATACATAAGAATACATAAGAAATATTACTCATAAATAAAGGAAATAAATTTGTTCTTGTCTTTCCAATATGTACATTTTAACATCTTATGAGCCAACTTCTCTGCTAAATATAACTTGCCAATTACTGTTTTAATCTGTTCCATGACCGGGTACTCAGTGATTTAATAAGGAAAGTAAGCAAAACCTACAAGAATCCATTTATGAATTTAAAAGCAGAGCAAAACTTCTTAGTTAGATATGGTCTCTTTTTACTCTCTTTATTCATCTTACATTTAAAGGCTCTATTTCTCTTTCTTTTTAACACTAGGGTTGGAAGAATTTCTTTATATGCGTATCTGCTATCAAGTCTTTATTTCGTATAGTGTTATTTCAAGGGGATGGTCTGTAAGTTGATTTCCAAATGAGGTATTGGTTGTACATCCTTAAGCATTTTTTAGATATAGGAATACTTGATCATGGGGTATTTGACTGATTTATTCTGGGTCTGATGATCAGCAATGAAATAAGAAAGTTAGGAGAACAAAATTCTTATGCATAAAGCCACTTACATAACTGGCATATTTGATTAGCTATGAAATAATTGCTTTACATAAAATCATTTTTTATGTTTATTAACATTAGAAAAGTCTAAAACAATAAGGAATTAGATTTTTTTTGCCTGAAAATAAAAGTAGTGCTAATCATACACTAACAATGAAATAAGAAATAAAATGCATAAATTAAACAAATCACCCAATTTGAAAAACAGAATTGGTAAGTATTCTTATTTTTTTCAAGGCTTTTTGAAATTGTACAGAAAAACAGATGTCAGATAAAACATCCATTGGATTTTTGGTAGGTGTATTTTTTAAAAAAAGAAATTCTTGCTGGCTTAACTTCTTCCAAAACTCTAGGCTCTACAGACACAGAGAGAATGAGAAAAAAGACAAAAAAGGAGCTTAAATCAGCTTCACACCTGTTTTCCATAAGGTTAATTAATTGTTGCTAATTGCACCATGACTCAGCCGTAGACAGAGGCTTTGTCTGAGATAATGCAGTGGGGAGGAACTAGGAGAAAGAAGAGTGAAATCTGAATGTTCAGAAGTTACACTCTACCTCACTGTGCTTAAGATGCAAAAAAAGGTAACACAATATTAGAGAAGCACACATCCTGCAACAAGATGCAATTAAGTGTTTTTTAAACTCCGCAGTAATTACATACATATCAATTAGCCAAGTGGAAATTTGGCAATTCTCTGTTTATTTGATCAGTGTCATAGTCAAATTCTATAATTCCATCTCCTGAATTCATTTTGAGCATAATAGTCATAACCCAAATGCATTGTCATTCAACTTTAATAGATTTCTCGCACTGGAGATAAGAATAATGACGAAGAAGAACATTTATAAAAGCAAATTATGCACCAGGCATTGTTCTAAGGGAGCTTTAAATCATTTAATCTCCTCCAAAATGAATGAAGCAATTAATACCATTACCCCTGTTTTACAGGTGAAAAAATGGAGACACAGAGGGGTGAAATACTTGCCCAAGGCCCCAGATAATAAGTGGTGGAGCAGACACTTGAACCACTGTACCATGCATTACCAGCCACTTTACTTAATGTATTTCAAAAGCAGATATTGGAAGACAGGTCTTATGTTTTTATGATGAGCAGCTATAATTTTGAAGAGATTTCCAATTTCAACAACATGCTTGTACAAGACAATTGCAGAGAAGTAGATTCAAACCTCACAAATGAAGTCACTTTTCCAATCCACCTTTATTTAGATATTCATAATATAAAATATTATATTGGTCTGAAAAGTACTACTATGAAAAACATCCATAACTCTTAAAATGCAAAGCAAAAAGCTGACTTCCTTCATTTCATATAGTCTTACCCCTAGGACTAGAAAATATATGAGAGGTAAACAGATTTTTGAATATGTGAAATCTGGAAATATTTAATAGGAATAATTATAAACTTAAGGAAAAATGAGGATAGTCTAAAAAAAAAAAAGCCCAGCCAGCCAGACTGGTAAATATTTTTGTTTATGATGCCGATACTCTTAAAACACATACTTTTAAGTAAATGGCAATATGACAGGTGAATCTATGTTTGCATTGCCCATTCTTATCTGAATCAATAGATATTTCTTAGACATTTATATGTATGTATAAAATGTAAAGAAAGCCACCTCTATCATTTAAAGATGAATATTCAATGCATTTAATGTTTTGATGATTAGTTCCAGATTTTGCGTGTGAATAAACAAGCATTTCTTTTCATTTCTCTGGGAAATAAGAAACACAAATTACTTATAAGAAATGCAAATTACTTATAGCCTCCATTTTTTCTAATATTCCTAATAAATTCCGAGTATCGTCTATCTTTATACACAAGAAATGAAAGATCTATTTCGAGTTTTTCTATTTTCATGATTGTAAAATGCCCCTGGAACTTCATATCAAAGTTGAATTCATTTCAATCCAGAGGAAACAGTTCTGATTTGCTAGAGTTGCAAATCATTTTGGGAATTCATTGAAGTGAAATATATTCTGTTTACAGGAAATTATAATTTTTACTATAAGTCATAAAATCTAATACAAAAGAAGGCCATTTAAAATACTGTGTTTTTTTTAAATTTTGATATGTTCTGTATTTTAGTTATTCCCAGACTCTGGCTTAGTTGCTTTCATCTGTACTGCTAAAAAGTGTTGGCAGTATCTAATGAATTGAATGATAATGATACAATGTTATGTAGGTAAACATGCCAACAAATAAGAAGTTGAAATTCTCATTGAGTTTTACTTCTCTTGTCTTAATCATCCTCAAGAAGAAAAAAATGGGAATTGTGCTAGGAAAAAAAATTTACTTTTTACTTCATTTTTCTAACGCTTAACATCTTCTCTAAATGACTTAGATAAAGCAAAGATGCTTCCTAAAGAAAAAAAAATGTATCAATTTCAATCTACTTCACTTATGGAAAGAATTTGACAATTTCATTAGCATTTTCTGGAATTGGTCTTTATAAGATAATTTGAAAGCAAAACTGTAGGAATCATGTGACTATGGCACAGTCATGCTATACAATTGTGATACTCTTTGATAGTTAAATTCTGGCACAAAATTGCAAAGTTGCTTTATTCTCCTCTGCAACTTTAAAGTGAAAATAAGTTACTTGCCAATAATCACTTTGTCACAACTTAAAATATTAAACTAATTTGCCATTTGTCTAATTGTCAAGAGCTATTTCAAAGTCATTCAGCCATATGACATCTTGGTATGTTTAACTAAAGATATTTTTATTCTTCCATTACGTCCTTCAACCTCTTTCCACGGTATGCCAATTCCATTGTCTCAGAGCTGAATCATGTTCCAGGCCTCAGAGTAGACTGATATTTTTCCTGTTTCTTTGTCAATGGGTCAAAAATAGCGTATTCACTCACTTTTAAATTGATTGAAAATAATTTGTATTAAGTGGAAGCTTTTTATTTTTTATTTTTTGCAAATTTTCTCCCAAAGAGAATCCGTAACTGATTCTCAATAAAACATCAGAATGTGTCCAGGCATAACCACCTAATAGATTTCACTTTATTTTTTTATTTTATGTGATAAAACCAATGTCAACAGGCCTCAACAGGTGTTCTGCTTTAGGTTTATGGCCAACGTTGTTCAGACAATGCATTTATAAATCCATAAATTATAAAATGGTCTTTACTTTCTTGGGTAGAGTGTTTACTTAAGTGAATACTTCAAATAAATGTGGAAGTGTTTTAAAAATTACATTCTATTAAGCTGGGGCCTTTTTAAAAATCAATAACATAATCTTCATATAAACCTTACTAGAAAATATACCCATACAAAATATCCCAAATAGGCATAATGTAAATCAGCATTCAGCCTTCTAAAGTCCTAATAATGACACAGGAAAGATCTCATTAAAAGGTCATTTTGTTGTGGTGGTGGTTGTTAATGCTTTCTTTCTTGGATATACTCTCTTCATTACATTTATTTTTATTTATTTATTTATTTATTTATTTTTCCAGAATGCAAGTTGTCTTTTTATTTTCTTCAAGGTGGGATTTAAGAAACAAACTCTTAATTTTAATACAGCTCAATTTTCAAACATATATTATGTTTAACTTTATATGTCTTGTTTATAAATCTTTCCCTACATCGAGGTCAGAAAATTATTTAACTATTTTCTAAGGTTTTATTTCTCTCCTTCAAGTCCTTATGCTGGAGGTTTGTTTGTATGCTTTTTATTTTTTATTTATTTATTTTTTTTATTTTTATTTTTTTTATTTCTTTTTTTTTATTGTTCATAAAAATCAAGATTTTTCACAGTACATACCAATATTTGTAAAATGATATATAAATATATATGCATATATGTGTATTTTCTTACATAAATGTTATTTTATATATATATATATTTTTTAAAGGTGTTTAGATTACCTAATTATTACTCTGGAATTACAAGGATTCCCATGTTCCCCACCTCCCACACCTCCCACAACATCCCACACGAACATCCTTCATCAGTGTGGAACATCACCCATAATGGATATACATTTATTTTTAATCATAATTAGAATACACATTGGTTAATGGGTATTATATTGACATGAGGTAATCATTTCAAATTCATGCCCCTGACAATGTCTCAAGACTCATTTCTCACTAGGTGCCCCAGTACTCACAAATCAAATTTTTTACGTAACAGTTTTCTCTCCCATCTTCTCTATGCTGTAATTGGTCTGTATAACCCCTCATAATTCTTCAAAACTAAACTCAGAAACAAACAACTGAACAAGGATGTTACTCTGTCAGCAAACCTTTCTGTGCTCATCTCCTACCAGCTACTCTAGCTGGCTAGGATAAATAGGCATTTGCATACTCTTTTTATTTCCCTGGCCATTGTATGTGTTTAATAGTTGTTCTCTCACCCTCCCAATGGATGCCAGCAAACACGGGTTAAATGTTTTTAGTTTGCATTTTCTTTAATATGCTATGTTAAAAAAAAAAAAATCCACTGGAGAGGATTATTTATTAATTTAACCATTTATTCTAGTAACCATTTACACTAAGGTTTCAATTTTGACAATAGGTAGTTGCTGCCTAGAATATGTTGTGTTGTGATAGATTGCTTCTGCAACTAGGGGCTCAACAAGAAAGTGTTCTAATCAATTGTAATGGCTGCCATGGAAGGTAGGCAAAGTGGATGTCCTGGGGTTCTTGCTCTCATAGAGCAGACAGGATAGGTCATTTATTTGAGATATAAAGAGTAGTGATGAAAGAGAAGGACATCAGTGTTAGAGAATGGGAATCTTTAGTCCAGGAGAGTGAAAACCAGTGGAAGACTCCAGCTATCCAAGAAACAATGAAGATGTGTGTCTGTATGTGTGTTTGTGTTTGGTGTGTGAGTGTGTGTGTGTGTGTGTGTGTGTGAGAGACAGAGAAAAGGGGAAGGACATAGCAAAGTACTTGAAGAATTGGTTAGTTATTTCACAATTTGTCTGGAATCAGATTTTCCTATTTCTATCTGCTATTGGGGTGCACCATACCTCAAATACTATCTCAACAAAAAAAGTCTCCTCTGTTGCCCTATGACTTACAAACTTTCTAGATTTGATTGCTGCAGAAATCTTTTTGAACCATTATTCTAGAACACCATGTAGTGTTTTCATTTTTCCCCTCAAACTGGCTACATTTATCCTTAAATATGAATGAAATTAGTCATAACATCAGTTCTCTCAACGTATAATCTTGCTGAAATGTAGCAGAAATACAAATGAATGTAAAGCTTATTTAGCTATTTAGCATAAAAGAATATGGATGTTCCTTTTCAAATTCTGTATTGTTCTAAATTTGAACTTGATTGCTCATCCACCTTCTCAAAACAAAGTTTCGGAACCACACTGTCTTATCCTTAGAATTGATTTTAATTTTAGGCAAACTAGATTCTGCTATGTGAATAACTAAGGTGAGAGACACTGCATGTTCTGATGATTATTTAAGCAATTCTATGCAAATTTTAGGTTAAAGTGTTTGTTGCCTTAGATTAAAGATGCATAATGCTTGAATATTTCCTAGTGAATTCTTTCCCAGAGTTGTTCTCATAGATAAAGCAAAATTAGCTGTGATTTTAGTTTTCAAATTAATTAGGAATGGAAATATTTCACAGTGAGCAGTGGCTTTGGCATCGGCAGAGTTCACATTGTCTAAAGTCACCCTAAAATATTTCCTAAAGGATCCCTCCTCAAAAGCAACAAAATCTAAGGCAAATTCTTGTCTCAAACGTTTTAATATTAGCCCATATCCCAAAGCAGACAGGTTCTGTATTATGTTTTTTGTTTGTTTGTTTTGAGGTACCAGGGCCAGGGATTGAACTCGGGACCTCTTACATGATAAGCCAGCGCTCAACCATGGAGCCACATAAGCTCCCCTGAGTTGGTTTTTTTGTTTTTTGTTTTGTTTTGTTTTTAGGAGGCATGGGGAACAGCACCCGGGACCTCCCATGTGAGAAGCAGGCACTTGAGCCACATCTGCTCCCCTCTGTATTATGTTTTGTGGAGCTCTAAATAGATCTGTATAGTAAATTTTTTAAAGTCTATTTTTCTACAAATAAAAAAGTGTTCTTTGGAGTCTTCTGCTATATATAGATCCCCAAAGAATTTGGGCCATGGGTTTAGCTATAGACAGCCATTAGCCCCATAGAGCCTTTAAGATTCATCTCTACATCAGAATTGTCCTGATTGAAAAATACTTATAACCTGCTCTGCAGTCATTGCTGTGGAGGGGTTCCGTGTTAATTAGGGAAATGCTACCTATTAAAAACTATAAAATCAGGGAAATGCTAGCTATATAAAGATATTTTTAAATTCTAATTTTTCAGGAGCTTAATACAAGAAAATTCACATGGCCATGTAACTGTCTAATGTAGAGATTCCTGGTTGGAGGTGGTGATGCTGATTTAGGGTTCTACCATTTTCTAAGGTATTATTTCCAGGGTCTTCCTAGAGGGAAGAGACATCCAGCAAACAGACAGGGTGAGGAGGAAACATAGGGTAAAAGCATAACTATTTCTACTTAATCTCCACCCAGAAGAGACAGGCATCACTTCTGCTCATATTCTATTCATGAGAATTAATCAGATGGCCACACCCAGCTGTAAAGAAGGCTAAGAAATACAGCTCTTGGCAGAGCAGCCACTTCCCAGCAATAACTCTGCACCATGAAAGAGAGTACAAATCTTTGGTTTACAGCCATCTTTGCCACAGTTCCTTATTTAAATAAATCTATGCAATATTTTTTGGAAAAGTAGCATAATTCATTGACAATACTGGTTACCTAACTAGATAATTAATGCAGACATTAATAAATGTTGCAATAGCCTTCTACAAGATCCACATGCTTCCACACTTGTTCTACCAACTAAACATTATTCACAGAGAAGCTAGGGTGTTTTATTAACAAATACAATTGAGTTTATTTAAATTTCTTGCTTGTAATCATCACTGGTCCCTTGCACATAGAATAAAATGCATATGTCTAATCAAAGCTGTAGGGACATGATAATCTTGACCCTGCCTACCCCTCTGATCTAATATCCTTCTTTCTGCCCTATCCTCATTACAGGAATTACACATTTACTGTGTCCTCTACCTTTACTGCTCTTACTCCAGATATTCACACATTAGACTTCTTATTACACAGGTTGAAGCTCAAATGTCAAATCCTCATAGACGCACATCCTGACCATTGTAGCTAAAGAAGCCAGTCACCACGACCTTGCTTCCTAGCATCTACCAGTGCTGTGATACCTAATGCCATAATATTCTACATCTGATCTGGGCCTTGAAGTTGGCCTAATCTGACCTCTCATGTTACAGATGAGGAAATTAGAACCAGTGGAAGAGCTGAGACCCAGAAGCCATTAGATAGTTCCAACATTTATTTTATGAAATAAATTAGAGAATATGAGATATAATAATCTCATATTTGTTTGAATAAATTGATATTTCTTTTCCAGAAAGGAGAGCTGCTAGTTGTTAATAGATAATAGGAAGGATGTAGCTTTTAAATAAATACAAGTTTGAGCGGCAAGTAAGATGAAAAAGTATCTGCAGCTATGCTATAGCCTCTAGTTATAGGTGGTATTTACATTTACATTAATTAAAATTAGGAAAAGCTCAAAGTTAATTCCTCAGTTACGTTAGAAACATTTCAGTGTTCAATAGTGTTAAGTGGCTACCATATTAGAGAATGCAGAGGAACATTTTCATAATCCAGAAAGTTTTTTCTGAGCTTGCTGGTCCATAGGTTTGTCTTTCCTATGCTTTCACTAGTTTGTGATCCTGGGTTCTCCTTTCCTTAATTCTTTTATTTATTTTTCTTTTAAACTAGCTTATTTTTGGATCTGTCTCTCATGCTTCACTACTGAATGTCAGAGGCAGGCTTTGGACAAAGCAGTTAAGGAAAAGTGGGGCAGGGCATAAGTGCAATTAGCTGTCAATCTCTGTGAAAGCTGGGGCTTCTAATTCATATTTGCTTTAATTTCTACCTTGACGAAAAAATGCTGATTTTCTTACATTGTTGCAGAAAAATAAAACTGTAAGAACTTAACCACACATGATTATGCAAAACCTTTCTGGGACCTTATATTGTAACATGGTGGTGCTGCATAATATCAGCAGTCCTCTATGAAGTGGGGAGGGAGTGTTCATGCTATTTCCTTTTAATTCTGTTTTTGTTGCTTGGTGGAAGGACATATTTACCAGTTTACCTGTTTCCAAAGTAAAGAGTATCATTCCTTGACCTCTAGAGGGCACTTGCTAGTAACTCAAGAATAAGCCAGCCCAGCCTCTGTCTCTTTGGCTGTGTAAATGGTGATGCTCTTGTTTCTCTCACTCATTCTAGAGAAATAATAATTCAGGATATTCAGAGACTTGACCTGTTGTTTCAATTATGTAAGTTTATGTCTAATACAAAGAGGTTCTGTTTATTATTCTTGTTATGAAGATATATTAATGAGGTCATACGGGAAAACATAGATGACAGTAAAAACCAATTACAAGAACTGTAAAATCATGTCAAAATTAATTTTCTTCTGATAATGGGCATGATGATCACTGTCATTTTCTAAGCTTGGATTTACAAGGCGTGCACTTGAGACACAATTTTTTTCTGGTCTGTTTTGGTAAGCAGTCC
>JAQZBX010001213.1:0-86857 GCA_029593785.1 Cabassous unicinctus | reverse complement strand
TGTTTGTTTGGCTGCTGTGTCCTTGCTTTCACTCACATGTCAACACCCAGGTTTTAACTAAGGCTATGCAAAAGCAGTGGTTTTTTCACTTTACAAAACTAAATAAGATTTGTCTAATATTTGCTGCTATGCCTGTTTTTTACTAAAATTCTTCTTCAAAACACTGGTTTCCCCTAACATGCTGTGAATGCAGCAGTTAATTCACCTTTGAAAGTTAAGTAAGACACTTGCTTATTTGGCTTTTATGCGCTCTTTTTCACTCACTATCAATGGAAAATCACTGCTTTTCCCTAATACTATGACAAAAAACTGGTTTCTTCAGTTTTCAAAACTAAGCAATATAAACCTTACATTGGCAGCTATTCACTTTTTTTTGCTTTCAACGAAAGACCAAACACTTCTTTCACTCTGCCAAAGTTGCTGGTTTCTCACATTCGAAATTAAGTAGGATTCTTGTTTCTTACAAAGCTATATGTGTTTTCAATTACAATGAGCTTGAAAACACTGCTTTTCCATAATGTTGGCAGAATGCATTCATACTTTGCTTTAGAAAACCAAAAAGGAAACTTCCTTCATTGGCTGATTTGCATGTGCATTCATTCACAAAAAACTTGAAGACACTTGTTTCACCTAACTCTCTGTGAATGCAGTAGTTACTTAAAGTTTGAACAGTAAGTAATTTTCTTGTATTGTTTGGATGCTATGTCCTTGCTTTCCTTCACATGTTAGCACACAGCTTTGGAATAAGGCTAATCCAATGCAGTGGATTCTTCACTTTACAAAACTAAATAAGATTTTCTTTTATTTGCTGCTATGCCTGTGTTTTCACTGAAATTCATCTTTAAAACACTGGTTTCTTGTAACGGGCTGTGAATGCAGCAATTAATTCAACTTTGAAAGTTAAATAAGATACTTGTTATGTTTGGCTTCTATGCACTGGCTTTCACTCATTATCAATGTAAAAAACTGCTTTTACGTAATACTCTGCCAAAACACTGTTTTCTTCAATTTTCGAAACTAAGCAACATACTCCTTACTTTGGCAGCTATGCACTTGTTCTCACTTACAATGAATGTCAAACACGGCTTTTACTATGCCAAAGCTGCGTGTTACTCACTTTGGAAATCTAAGAAAGATTCTTCTTTCTTACAATGTTATTACATGTGTTTTCATTGCAGTCAACTTGGAAACACTGCTTTTCCCTAACTTTGGATGAATGCATTGAGTTCTTTGTTTTAGAAAACCAAAAATAAACTAGTTTCATTGGCTGATTTGCATATGCATTCATTTACAAACTACTTTAAGACACTTGTTTCACCTAAGTCTCTGTGAATGCATTAGTTACCTCAAGTTTGAAAGGTAAGGAAGATTCTTGTTTTTTTTGGCTTCTATGCCCTTGCTTTCACTCATATGTCATCACACAGATTTTGCCTAAGGCTCAGCCAAAGCAGTGGTTTCTTCACTTTACAAAACTAAATAACATTTGTCTTTTATTTGTTGCTATGTCTGTGTTTTCTGTGAAATTCATCTTCAAAACACTGGTTTCCCATAACAAGCTGTGAATGCAGCCATTAATTCATCTTTGACAGTCACGTAAGACACTTGTTTGTTTAGCTGCTATTCACTTGGTACCACACATTACAAATGAAAAAACAGTGCTTTTCCCTAATACTATGCCAAAACACTGGTTTCTTCTGTTTTCAAACTAAGAAATATACTCATTACATTTGCAGCTATGCACTTGTTTTCCCCTACAATGAATGTCATACACTGCTTTTACTCTGCAAATGCTGCCAGTTCCTCACTTTGTTAATCTAATTAAGATGCTTGATTCTTACAATGTTTTACATGTGTTTTCATTTACAATCAAATTGAAATCACTGTGTTTTCCTAACGTTGGCTGAATTCATTGAGTTCCTTACTACAGAAAACCAAAAAAGAAACTTGATTCATTGGCGGCTGATTTGCATGTGTTTTCATTTAGAAACAACTTCAAGACAATGGTTTTACCTAACACTCTGTGAAGGCAATAGTTACTTCAAGTTTGAAAGGTAAGTAAGATTCTTGTTTGTTTTGCTGCTATGCCCTTGCTTTCACACACACGTCAACACCCAGCTTTTACCAAAGTCTAAGCCAAAGCAATTGTTTCTTCAGTCTACAAAACTTAATAAGATTTGTCTATTATTTGCTCCTATGTTTCTGTTTTCACTTAAATTCATCTTCAAAACTCTGGTATCCCCTAACAGTGTGTGAATTAGGCAGTTAATTCATCTTTGAAAGTTAAATAAGATACTTGATTGTTTGGCTTCTATGCACTTCTTTTCACTCACTATAAATCCTAAAACACTGCCTTTACCCAATATTATGCGAAAACACTGGTTTCTTCAGTTTTCAAAACTAAACAATATACGCCTTACATTGGCAGCTATTCATGTTTTTTCACTTACAACAAATGACCAACTTCCCGTTTTACTCTGCAAAAGCTGCCAGTTCCTCACTTTTTAAACCTAATTAAGAATCTTGTTTCTTATCCTGTTAAGCATGTGTTTTCTTTTACAATGAACTTGAAAACACTGCGTTTCCTTAAAGTTGGCTGAATGCATTTAGTTCTTTGCTTTAGAAAACCAAAAAAGAAACCTGTTTCTTTGGCTGATTGCATGTGTATTCATTTACAAACAAATTCAAACACTGGATTCACCTTACTCACTGTGAATGCAGTAGTAACTTCAAGTTTGAAAGGTAAGTAATATTCTTCTTTGTTTGGCTGCTATGCACTTGCTTTCACTCATTATCAATGGAAAAACTTTGATTTTACCTAAAAATATGCCAAAACACTGCTTTCTTCAGTTTTCAAAACTAAGCAATATACTCATTACATTTGCAGTTTCACAATTTTTTTCACTTTCAACGAATGAACAACCACTCCTTTTCCTCTGCAAAAGCTGCTGGTTCCTCACTTCTGAAACCTAAATAACATTCTTGTTTCTTACACTGCAAAGCATGAATTTTCAAATACAATCAACTTGAAAACACTGCTTTACCTTAGTTTTAGATGAATGCGTTGAGTTCTTTGCTTTAGAAACTAAAAAAGAAACTTGTTTCATTGGCTGATTGCATTTATATGCATTTACAAACAACTTGAAGACACTGGTTCCACCTAACTCTCTGGAAATGCACTAGTTACACCAAGTTTGAAAAATAAATAAGATACTTGTTTGTTTGTTTGCTATGCACTTGCTGTTATTCATTATCAATGTAAAAACTCTGCTTTTACCTAATATTATTCCAAAACACTGGTTACCTCAGCTTTCAAAACAAAGCAATATATTTATTACATTGGCAGCTATGCACTTGTTTTTCACTTAGAAGGAATGTCAAAACACTGCTTTTACTATGCCAAAGCTGCCATTTCCTCACTTTCAAAATCTAAGTTAGATTCTTATTTCTTACAATGCTATACATGTGTTTTCAATTACAATCATATTGAAAACACTCTTTTTCCTTTACTTTGGCTGACTGCATTGAGTTCTTTGCATTAGAAAACCAAAAAAAACTTGTTTCATTAGCTGATTTGCATTTGTATTTATTTAGAAACAACTTCAAGACACTGTTTTCACCAACTCTCTGTGAATGCAGTAGTTACTTCAAGTTTGAAAGTTAAGTAATATTCTTGTTGGTTTGGCTGCTATGCCCTTGCTTTCACTCACATGTCAACACACAGCTTTTACCTAAGGCTAAGCCAATGTAGTGGTACCTTCACTTTACAAAACTAAATAAGTTTTGTCTTTAATTTGCTGCTATGCCTGTGTTTTCACTGAAATTCTTCTTTAAAACACTGGTTTACACAAAGGCTGTGAATGCATCAGTTAATTGATCTTTGAAAATTAAGTAAGAAAATTGGTGGTTTGGGTGCTATGCGCTTGCTTTCACTCATTATCAATGTAAAAACACTGCTTTTACCTAATACTATGCCAAAACAATTATCTCGAAAGTTTTCAAAACTAAGCAATATACTCATTTCATTGGAAGCTATGCACTTGTTTTCAATTACAATGGATGTCAAAACACTACTTTCACAATGCCAAAGCGGCCAGTTCCTCACTCTCGAAATCTAAGAAAGATTCTTTTTTCTTACAATGATATACATGCGGTGTCAATTACAATCAACTTGAAAACACTGCCTTTCCCTAACATTGTCTGAAACCATTGAGTACTTTGGTTTAGAAAATCAAAAAAGTAATTTGTTTCATTGGCTGATTTGCATGTGCATTCATTTACAAACAATGTCATGACACTGGTTTCACCTAACTCTCAGTGAATGCCCTAGTTACATCAAGTTTGAAAGGTAAGAAAGATTCTTGTTTGTTTGGCTGCTATTCTCTTGCTTTCACTGGTATGTCCTCACACAACTTTTACATAAGGCTAAGCCAATGCAGTGGAATCTTCACTTTACAAACTAAATTAGATTTGTCTTTTATTTTCTGTTATGCCTGTGATTTCACTGAAAGTCTTCTTTAAGACCCTGGTGTCCCATAACAGGCTGTGAATTCAGCAGTTTATTCAACTTTGAAAGTTTAGGAATATAATTGTTTGGCTGCTATGCACCTGCTTTCACTATTATCAATGTAAAAACACTGCTTTTACCTAACACTAAGCCAAAACAATGGTTTCTTCAGTTTTCAATACTAAGCAACATACTCATTACATTGGCAGCTATGCACTTATTTTCAATTAAAATGGATGTGAAAACACTGCTTTTACAATGCCAAAGCTGCCTGTTCCTCACTTTCGAAATCTAAGTAAGATTCTTCTTTCTTCCAAAGCTATGCTGGTGTTTTCAATTACAATCAACTTGAAATCACTGCTTTTACCTAATGTTTGCTGAATGAATTGAGTTCTTTGCTTTAGAAAACCAAAAAGGAAACTTGTTTCTTTGCATGGTTTGCATGTGTATTCATTTAAATACAACTTCAAGACACTGATTTCACTTAACTCTCTCTGAATGCAGTTCTTACTTCAAGTTTGAAAGGTATGCAAGATTCTTGTTGTTTGGCAGCTATGCATTTGCTCTCACACACATATCAACACACAGCATTTATGTAGGCTAAGCCAATGCAGTGGTTTCTTCACTTTTCAAAACAAAATAAGATTTGTCTTTCATTTGCTGCTATGTCTGTGTTTACACTTAAAGTCATCTCCAAAACCCTGGTTTCCCCTAACCAGCTCTGGATGCAGCAGTAAATTCAACTTTGAACGTTACATAAGATGCTTGTTTGTTTGGCTTCCACGCAATTGCTTTGATTCAGTATAATTGGAAAAACACTGCATTTACCCAATACTATGTCAAAATACTGATTTCATCATTTTTCAAAACTATGCAATATACTCATTACATTGGCAGCTATGCACTTGTTTACACTTACAATGAATTTCAAAACATTGCTTTTATAATGGCCAAGCTGCCGGGTCCTCACTCTCAAAATCTAAGTATGATTTTTGTTTCTTACAATGCAATACATGACTTTCATATGCCATTTACTTGAAAACACTGCTTATCCATAACCTTGGTTGAATGCATTGAGTTCTTCACTTAAGAAAACCAAAAAAGAAACTTGTTCCATTGGCTGCTTTGCATGTGTATACATTTACAAACATCTTCAAGACACTGGATTCACCTAACTCTGTGTGAGTACAGTAGTTACTTCAAGTTTGAAAGGGAAATATGGATTCACCTAACTCCCTTTGAGTACAGTAGTTACTTCAAGTTTGAAAGGGAAATAAGTGCTGCTATGCACTTGCTTTCACTCACATGTCAACACACATATTTTGCCTAGGGCTAAGCAAGTGCAGTGGATTCTTCTCTTTAAAAAGCTAAATAAATTTTGTCTTTTATTTGCTGCTATGCGTGTGTTTTCATTTAAATTCATCTTCAAAACACTGGTTTCCCATAACAGGTTGTGAATGCAGGAATTAATTAAACTTTAAAAGTTAAGTAAGATGCTTGTTGGTTTTCCTGCTATGTGAATGCTTTCACTCATTATCAATGTAAAAACACTGTTTTTACCTAATACTATGCCAAAACACTGGTTTATTAAGTTTTCAAAACTAAGCAATATATTCATTACATTGGCAGCTATGCACTTGTTTTCAATTATAATGAATGTCAAAACCATGCTTTTACTATGCCAAAGCTGCCCGTTCCTCACTTTCAAAATCTACGTAAGATTCTTGATTTTTCCAATGCTATACATTTGTTTTCATTTACAATCAAATTGAAAGCACTGCTTTTGCCTAAAATTAGCTGAATGAATTGAGTTCTTTGCTGTAGGAAACCAAAAATGAAACTTGTTTCTTTTGCCAATTTGCATGTGTATTCATTTACAAACAACCTTAAGACACTGGTTTGACCTAACTGTCTGTGAATGCAGGAGTTACTTCAAGTTTGAAAGTTAAGTAAGATTCTTGTTGGTTTGGCTGCTAGGCCCTTGCTTTCACTCACATGTCAACACACAGCTTTTACCTAAGGTAAGCCAATTCAGTGTTTTCTTCACTTTACAAAACTAAATGACATTTGTCTTTTATTTGCTGCTAAGCATGCATTTTCACTTAAATTCATCTTCAAAACCCTGGTCCCATAACAGGCTGTGAATGCAGCCGTTAATTCAACTTTGAAAATTAAGGAAGATACTTGTTTCTTTGGCTTCCATGCACTTGCTTTCACACACTATAAACGTAAAAACACTCCTTTTACCCCATACTATGCCAAAACACTGGTTTCTTCCGTTTACAAAACTAAGGAATAAAGTCATGGCATTGACAGTGATGCACTTGTTTTCACTTACAATGATTGTCAAAACACTGCTTTTCCTATGCCAAAGCTGCCGGTTCCTCACTCTCACAATCTCAGAAAGATTCTTGTTTCTTACAATGCTATACATGTGTTTTCAAATACAATCAGCTTGAAAACACTACTTTTCCCTAACATTGGCTGAATGAATTGCGTTTTTTGCTTTAGAAAACAAAGAAAAATACTTGTGTCACTGGCTGATTTGCATGTGTATTCATGTACAAACACCTTCAAGACACTTGTTTCACCATTCCCTCTGTGAATGCAGTAGTCACTTCAAGTTTCAAACGTAAGTAAGATTCTTTTTGTTTGGCTGCTATGTCCTTGCTTTCAATCTCATGACAACACACAGATTTTGCCTAAGGCTAATCAAATGCAGTGGATTCTTCTCTTTGCAAATTTAAATAAGATTTGTCTTTTATTTGCTGATATGCCTGTGTTTTCACTTAGATTCATCTTCCAAACACTGATTTCCCATAACAGGCTGTGAATGCAGCAGTTAATTCAACTTTGAAAGTTAAGTCAGATACTTGTTTGTTTGGCTGCTCTGCGCTTTCTTTCACTCATCATCAATGTAAAAACACTGCTTTTACCTTATTCTATGCCAAAACACTAGTTTCTTCTGTTTTAAAAACTTAGCAATATACTCTTTGTATTGGCAACTCTGCACTTGTTTTCACTTTCAATGAATGTCAAAACACTGCTTAGACTCTGCAAAACCTGCTGGTTCCTCACTTTTGAAATCTAAGTAGATTCTTCTTTCTTACAATGCTATACATGTGTTTTCAATTGCAATCAACTTGAAAACACTGCTTTTCCCTAACGTTGGCAGAATGCATTGAGTTCTTTGCTTTAGAGAACCAAAAAAGAAACTTCTTTCATTGGCTGATTTGCATGTGTATTCATTTAGAAGCAACTTCAAGACCATGTTTTCACCTAACTCTCTACGAATGTAGTAGTTACTTCAAGTTTGAAATTAAAGTAAGATTCTTGTTTGTTTGGCTGCTATGCTCTTGCTTTCACTGACTTGTCAACACACAGCTTTTCCCTAAGGCTAAGCCAATGCCATGGTTTATTCACTTTACAAAATGAAAAAAGAATTGTGTATTATTTGCTGTTATGCCTGCGTTTTCACTTTAATTCATCTTCAAACTCTGGTTTAACGTAACAGGCTGTGAATGCAGCAGTTCATTCAAGTTTGAAAACTAAGTAAGATACTTGTTTGCTTGGCTTCTATGAGATGCTTTCACTCACTATAAACGTAAAAACACTGCTTTTACCCAATACTATGCCAAAACACTGGTTTCTTCTGTTTTCAATACTAAGCAATATACTCATTACACTGACAGATATGCACTTGTTCTCATTTTATGCACTTGTTCTCAATTACAATGAATGTCAAAACTCTGCTTTTACTATGCCAAACCTGCCCATTTTCACTTTCGAAATTTAAGTGAGATTATTGTTTCTTACAATGCTATACATGTGTTTTCAATTACAGTCATCTTGAAAACACTGCTTTTCCCTAAGTTTGGCTGAATGCATTGAGTTCATTACTTTAGAAAACAAAAAAAGAAAATTGTTTCATTGGCTGAATTGCATGTGTATTCATTTTCAAACAACATCAAGACACTGGTTTCCCCTATCTCTCTGCGAATGCAGTAGTTACTTCAAGTTTAAAATTAAAGTAAGATTCTTTTTTGTTTGTATTCTATGCTCTTGCTTTCACTGATGTGTCAACACACAGCTTTTATATAAGGCTAATCCAATGCAGTAGTTTCTTCACTTTACAAAACTAAAAATCTTTGTCTTTCTTTATGACTATGCCTGTGTTTTCCCTGAAAATCATCTTTAAAACACTGGTTTCCCATAACAGGCTGTGAATGCAGCAGTTAATTCAACATTGAAAGTTAAGTAGATACTTGTTTGTTTACCTGCTAATGCATTTGGTTTCACTCATTTTCAATGTAAAAACAGTGCTTTTACCTTATACTATGACAAAACACTGGTTTCCTCAGTTTCCAAAATGAAGCAATATACTCATTATATTGGCAGTTAGGCACTTGTTCTAACTTACAATGAATGTCAAAACACTTCTTTCACTATGCCAAAGCTACCGGGCCTCACTTTCAAAATCTAAGTAAGATTCTGTTTCTGCCAATGCTATACATGCGGTTTCAATTACATTCAACTTGAAAACACTGGTTTTCCCTGACTTGTTGAATGCATTGAGTTCTTTGTTTTAGAAATCCAAAAAATATACTTGTTTCTTTCACTGTTTTGCATGTGTTTTCATTTACAAACACTTCAAGACACTGGTTCTACCTAACTATCTGTGAATGCAGTAGTTACTTCAAGGTTTAAAGGTAAGTAAGTTTCCTGTTTGTTTGGTTACTATGCAATTGCTTTCACTCAAATGTCAACACACAGCTTTTACCTAAGGCTAAGCCAATTCAGTGGTTTCTTCACTTAACAAAACCATATAAAATTGGTCTTTCATTTGCTGCTATGCCTGTGTTTTAACTTAAATTCATCTTCTAAAGCCTGATATCCCATAACAGACTGTGATTGCAGCAGTTAATTTAACATAGAAAGTTAATTAAGATGCTTGTTTATTTGGCTTCTATGCACTTGCTTTCACTCAATATAAATAGAAAAACCCTGCTTTTTCCCAATACTATGCCAAAACAATGGTTTCTTCAGTTTTCAAAACTAAGCAATATACTCATTACATTAGGAGTTATGCACTTGTTCTCACTTACAATGAATGTCAAATTCTTGCTTTTACTATGCCAAAGCTGCCAGTACCTCACTCTCGAAATCTAAGTAAGATTCTTGTTTCTTACAAAGCTGTACATGTGTTTTCAATTACAATTAACTTGAAAACTCTGCTCTTCCCTAACGTTGGCGGAATGCATTCAGTACTTTGCTTTAGAAAACCAAAAAAGAAACTTGTTTTATTGGCTGTTTTGCATGTGCATTCATTTACAAAGAACTTAAAGACCCTGGTTTCACCAAACTCTCTGTAAATGCAGTAGTTACTTCAAGATTGAAAGGTAAGTAAGGTTCTTGGTTTTTTTGGATGCTATGCCCTAGCTTTCACTCACATGTCAACACAGAGCCTTTGTCTAAGGCTAAGCCAATGCAGTGGTTCCTTCTCTTTACCAAACTAAAAATGATTTGACTTACTTACTGCTATGCCTGTGTTTTCACTTAAATTCATCTTCAAAACACTGGTTTCCCATAACAGGCTGTGAAAGCAGCAGTTAATTCAACTTTGAAATTTAAGACAGGTGCTTCTTTGTTTGGCTGTTATGTGCTTGCTTGCAATCAACATCAATGTAAAAACGCTGCTATTAAGTAATACTATGCCAAAACACTAGTTTCTTCTGTTGTAAAAACTTAGCAATATACTCATTGTATTGGCAGCTCTGCACTTGTTTTCACTTTCAATGAATGTCATTACACTGCTTCTATTCTGCCAAAGCTGCGGGTTCCTCTCTTTCAAAATCTATGTAGTTTCTTGTTTCTTACAATTCTATACATGTGTTTTCAGTCACAATCAACTTGAAAACACTGCTTTTCCCTAATGTTGGCTGAATGCATTGAGTTCTTTGCTTTAGAGAACCAAAAAAGAAACTTCTTTCATTGTCTGATTTGCATGTGTATTCATTTAGAAGCAACTTCAAGACACTGGTTTCACCTAACTCTTTGTGAATGTAGTAGTTACTTCAAGTTTGTCAGGTAAGTAAGATTCTTGTTTGTTTGGCTTCTATGCCCTTCCTTTCACTCACATGTCAACACACAGCTTTTACCGAAGGCTAAGCCAATGCAGTTGTTTCTTCACTTTAAAAACTAAATAAGTTTTGTGTTTTATTTGCTGGTATGCCTGTGTTTTCACTTAAATACATCTTCAAAACACTGGTTTCCCGTAAAAGTTTTTGAATGCAGAATTTAATTGAACTTTGAAAGTTAAGTAAGATACTAGTTTGTTTGGCTGATTTGCGAATGCTTTCACTAATTGTCAATGTAAAAACACAGCTTTTACCTAATAGTATGCCAAAACAATTGTTTCTTCTCTTTCAAAACTAAGCAATATACTTATCACTTACAAATTCTTCTTTAAAACAAAGGTTTCCCATAAAAGGCTGTGAATGCAACAGTTAATTCAACCTTGAAAGTTAAGTAGGTACTTGGTTGATTACCTGCTATACACTTGTTTTCACTCATTCTCAAGGTAAAAACAGTGATTTTACCTTATACTATGCCAAAACACTGGTTTACTCAATTTCCAAAAATAAGCAGTATACTCATTACATTGGCATCTATGCACTTGTTCTAACATACAATGAATGTCAAAACACTGCTTTCACTATGCCAAACCTACCGGTCCCTCACTTTTGAAATTTAAGTAAGATTCTGTTTCTTCCAACCCTATACATGTGGTTTCAATTAAAATCAACTTGAAAACACTGCTTTTCCCTAACTTTTTCTAAATGCATTGGGTTTTTTGCCTTTGAAACGGAAAAATAAACTTGTTTCTTTGGCTGTTTTGCATGTGCATTCATTTACCAACAACTTCAAGACAGTGGTTTCATCTATCTCTCTGTAAATGCATTGGCTCATTTGCGTGTGTTCTTGTTTTTTGGCTGACATGTTCTTGCTGTCACACATGTCAACACACGATTTTGCTTAAGCTAAGCAAATGCAGTGGTTTCATCTATTTACAAAACTAAATAAGATTTGTTTTTTATTTGCTACTATGTCTGTGTTTTCACTTAAATTCATCTTCAAAACACTGGTTTCCCATAACAGGCTGTGAATGCAGCACTTAATTCAACTTTGAAAATTAAGTAAGATTCTTCTTTGTTTGGTTTCCAGGCCCTTGCTTTCACTCAATATAAATGTAAAAACACTGCTTTTATAAGATACTCTGCCAAAACACGGGTTTCTTCGGTTTTCAAATCTAAACAATAAAGTCATTACTTTGGCTATGATGCACTTGTTTTCACTTACCATGAATGTCAGGTCACTGCTTTGCCTATGCCAAAGCTTCTGGTTACTCACTCTCAAAATCTAAATAAGGTTCTTATTTCTTACAATGCTATACATGTGTTTTCAATTACAATCAACTTGAAAACACTGTTTTTCCCTAAAGTTGGCTGAATGCATTGTGTTTTTTACTTTAGAAAACCAAAAAATATACTTGTGTCATGGGCTGATTTGCATGTGTTTTCATTTAGAAACAACTTCACGACAGTGGTTTCACCATTCTCTCTGTGAATGCAGTAGTGACTTCAAGTTTGAGAGGTAAGTAAGATTCTTGTTTCTTTGGCTGCTATGTCCTTGCTTTCAATCTCATGCCAACACACAGCTTTTACCTAAGGATAAACCAAGCAGTGGTTTCTTCTCTTTACAAAATTAAATAATATTTGTCTTTTATTTGCTGCTATGCCTGTGTTTTCACTTAGATTCAGCTTCAAAACACTGGTTTCCTGTAACAGGCTGTGAATACAGCAGTTAATTCAAATATGAAAGTTAAGCCAGATACTTGTTTGCTTGGCTGCTATGTGCTTGCTTTCACTCATCAACAATGTAAAAACACTGCTTTTACCTAATACTATGCCAAAACACTAATTTCTTTCCTTTTCAAAACTAAGAATTATACTCATTCTATTGGCAGCTCTGCACTTGTTTTCACTTTCAATGAATATCCAAACACTGCTTCTACTCTGCCAGATCTGCTGGTCCCTCACTTTCAAAATCTAAGTAGATTCTTGTTTCTTACAATGCTATACATGTGTTTTCAATTACAATCAACTTGAAAACACCTCTTTTCCCTAACGTTGGCTGAATGCATTCAGTTCTTTGTATTAGAGAACCAAAAAAGAAACTGGTTTCATTGGCTGATTTGCTTGTGTATTCATTTAGAAGCCACTTCAAGATGCTGGTTTCACCTAACTCTCTGTGAATGCAGTATTTACTTCAAGTGTGTAATGTAAGTAATATTCTTGTTTGTTTGGCTGCTTTGCACTTCCTTTCACTCACATGTCAACACACAGCTTTTGCCTAAGGCTAAGCCAATGCCGTGGTTCTTCACTTTACAAAACTAAAAACGAAATTTTTCTTTTATATGCTGCTTTGCCTGTATTTTCACTTAAAATCATCTTCAAGCTCTGGTTTCAAGTAAAAGGGTGTGAATGTAGCAGTTAATTCAACTTTGATAGTTATGATAGAAACTTTTTTGTTTGGGGGCTATGCACTTACTTTCACTCATTATCAATGTAAAAACAGTGCTTTTACCTAATCCTATGCCAAAACACTAGTTTCTTCTCCTTTCAAAACTCAGAATTATACTCATTGTATTGGCAGCTCTGCACTTGTTTTCCCTTTCAATGAATGTCCAAACACTTATTCTACTCTGCCAAAGCTGCCGGATCCTCACTTTCAAAATCTAAGTAGATTCTTGCTTCTTACAATGCATGTGTTTTCAATTACATGTGTTTTCAATTACATGTGTTTTCAATTACAATCAACTTAAAAACACTGCTTTTCCCTAAATTTGGCTGAATGCATTGAGTTCTTTGATTTTGAAAACCAAAAAAAAATTGTTTCTTTGACTGATTTACATGTGTATTCATTCACAAACAACTTCAAGACACTTGTTTCATCTAACTCCCTATGAATGCAGTAGTTACTTCAAGTTTGAAAGGTAAGTAAGATTCTTGTTTGTTTGGCTGCTATGCCCTTGCTTTCACTGACAAGTCAAGATACAGCTTTTACCTAAGGCTAAGCCAAGGCAGTGTTTTCTTCATTTAACAAAACCAAATAACCTTTGTCTTTTATTTGCTTCTATGCCTGTGTTTTCCTTGAAAATCATCTTTAAAACACTGGTTTCCCATAACAGGTGCTGAATGCAGCAGTTAATACAACTTTGAAAGTTCAGTGTGATACTTGTTTGTTTGGCCTCTATGCGTTTGTTTTCACTCACTCACAATGCAAAGCACTGCTTTTACCTAATACTATGCCAAAACACTTCTTTCTTCAGTTTGCAAAACTAAGCAACATACTCATTATATTGGCAGCTATGTACTTTTTTTTCAGTTAAAATGAATGCACAACACTGCTTTTAGGCTGCCAAAGTTGCCGGTCCTCCCTTTGGAAAACTAAAGAAGATTCTTATTTCTTACAATGCTATACATGTGTTTCAAATTACAATCAACTTCAAAACACTGCTTTCCCTAATGTTGGCGGAATGCACTGAGTTTTTGCTTTAGAAAACCAGAAAAGAAACTTGTTTCATTGCCTCTTTTGAATCTGTATTCATTTACAAACAACCTCAAGACACTGGTCTCACCTAAGTCTCTCTGAACGCAGTAGTTACTTCAAGTTTGAAAGGTAAGTAAGGTTGTTGTTTATTTGGCTGTTATGCTCTAGCTTTCACTCATATGTCAACACACAGATATTTAAAAAGGCTAAACCAATGCAATGGTTTCTTCACTTTACAAATCTAAATAAATTTGTCTTTTATTTGCTGCTATGCCTGTGTTTTCACTTAAATACAGCTTCAAAACACTGGTTTCCCGTAACAGGCTGTGAAAGTATCAGTTAATTCAAATTCGAACGTTAAGTAGATACTTGTTTGTTTGACTGCTATACACTTGATTTCACTAATTATCAATGTAAAAACAGTGCTTTTATCTAATACTATGCCAAAACACTGGTTTCATCAGTTTCAAAAACTAAGCAATATACTCATTACATTGGCAGCTATGCACTTGTGCTAACTTACAAAAAATGTCAAAACAATCCTTTTACTATGCCAAAGCTGCCGGTGCCTCACTCTCAAAATCTAAGGAAGATTCTTGTTTCTTCCAATGCTATACATTTTTTTGAAATGCAATCAACTTGAAAACACTGCTTTTCAATAAATTTGGCTAAATGCATTGAGTTCTTTACTTTAGAAAAAAAAGAAATTGTTTAATTGGCTGATTTTCATGTGTATTCATTTACAAACAACTTCAAGAGACTGGTTTTACTGAATTCTCTTTGAATGCAACAATTACTTCAAGTTTGAAAGGTAAGTAAGATTCTTGTTTGTTTGGCTGCGTTGCCATCCCTTTCACTCACATGTCAACATAGTTTTACCTAAGGCTAATCCAATGCTGTGGTTTCTTCACTTTACAAATCTTAATGAGTTTTGTCTTTATTTGCTGCTATGCCTCTGTTTTCACTTAAATTGTTCTTCAAGACACTGATATCCATAACAGGCTGTGAATGCAGCATTTAATTCAACTTTGAAAGTTAAGTAAGATACTTGTTTGTTTTCGGCTATGCACTTTCTTTCACTCATTATCAATATAAAAACACTGCTTTTACCTAAAACTATGCCAAAACAATCGATTCTTCAGTTTTCAAAAATAAGCAATATATTCAATACATTGGCAACTATGCACTTTTTTCACTTACAATGAATGTCAAATCACTGCTTTTACTAGGCCAAAGCTGCCAGTTCCTCACTTTGGAAATCTAAGTAAGATTCTTTTTTTCTTATAATGCAATACATGTGTTTTCCATTACAATCAACTTGAAAATACTGCTTTTCCCCAACTTTGGCTGAATACATTGAGTTCTTTCTTTAGAAATTGAAAAAAGAAACTTGTTTCATTGGCTGATTTGCATGTGCATTCATTCACAAACAACTTCAAGACACTGGGTTCACCTATCTCTCTGTGAATACAGTAGTTACTTAAAGTTTGAGAGGTAAGTAAGAATCTTGTTTGTTTTGGTTCTATGCACTTGCTTTCACTCACATGTCAACACACAGCTTTTAACTCAGGCTAAGGCTATGCAGGATTTTCTTCACTTTACAAAATTAATAAGATTTGACTTTTATTGGCTGCTATTCCTGTGTTTTATCTGTATGTCATCTTCAAAACACTGGTTTCCCATAACAGTTTGTGAATGCAGCAGTTAATTCAACTTTGAAAGTTAAGCAAGATACTTGTTTATTTTGTGCCATGTGTTTGCTTACACTCATTAACAATGTAAAAACACTGCTTTTACCTAATACAATGCCAAATCACTGGGTTCCTCAATTTTCAGAAATAAACATTATATTCTTTACATTGGCAGCTATGCACTTTTTCACTTAAAATGAAGGTCAAAACACTGCTTTTACTCTGCCTAATCTACCAGTTTCTCACTATAGAAATCTAAGTAAGATTCTTGTTTCTTGCAATGCTATACAAGTGTTTTCAATTACAATCAATTTGAAAACTCTGCTCTTCCCTAACGTTTGCTGTATGCTTTGTGTTCTTTTGTTTAGAAAAACAATATAGAAACTTGTTTCTTTGCCTGATTTGCATGTGTATTCCTTTACAAACAACTTCAGTACACTGGATTCACCTAACTCTCTTTGAATGCAGTAGTTACTTCAAGTTTGAAAGGTAAGTAAGATTCTTGTCTATGTGGCTGCTATTCCCTTGCATTCACTCACATGTCAACCTAGAGCTTTTATCTAAGGCTAAACCAATTCAGTGGTTTCTTCATTTTACACAACTAAATAAGTTTTGTCTTTTATTTGCTGCTTTTTCTGTGTTTTCATTTAAATTCATCTTCAAACCCTGGTTTCCCCTAACAGGTTCTGAATGGAGCAGTTAATTCAACTTTAAACGTTAAGTAATATACTCATTTGTGTGGCTGCTCTGCACTGGCTTTCACTCATTATCCATGTAAAAACACTACTTTAACATAATGCTATGCCAAAACACTGGTTTCTTCAGTTTTCAAAACTAAGCAATATACTCCTTGCATTGCCAGCTATTCACTTCTTATCACTTAAAACGAATGATCAACCACTTCTTTTGCTCTGCCTATACTGCTGGGTGTTCACTTTGGAAACCTAAGTAAGACTCTTGTATCTTACACTGTTAAGCATGTGTTTTCAATTACAATCACATTGAAAACACTGCTTTTCACTAATGTTGGCTGAATTCATTGTTCTTTGCTTTAGAAAACCAAAAAAGAATCCTTTTTCATTTGCTGATTTCATGTGTATTCATTTACAAACAACTTCAAATCACTGCTTTTACCAAACTCTCAGTGAATGCAGTAGTTACTTCAAGTATGAAAAGTAAGTAAAATTCTGTTTGTTTGGCTGCTCTGCACTTGCTTTCACTCACATGTCATCACATAGCTTTTACCTAAGGCTAAGCCAAAGCAGTGGATTCTTCACTTTACAAAACTAAATAAGGTTTGTCTTTTCTTTGCTGCTATGCCTGTGCTTTCACTTAAATTCATCTTCAAAACGCTGGTTTCCCATAAGAAGCTGTGAATGCAGGAGTTAATTCAAATTTGAAAGTTAAGTAAGATACTTCTTTGCCTGATCTGCGCTTGCTTTCACTCATTATCAATGTAAAAACAGTGTTTTTACCTAATAATATGCCAAAACACTGATTTCTTCAATTTTCAAAACTAAGCAATATACTCATTACTTTGGCTGCTATGCACTTCTTTTCACTTACAATGAATATCAACACGAGGCTTTTACTATGCCAAAGCTGCCAATTCTTCACTTTCGAATTCTAAGGAAGATTCTCGTTTCTTACAATGTTATACATGTGTTTTCAATTACAATCGACTTGAAACCACTGCCTACCATGGACGCTGGATGAATGCAGTGAGTTCTTTTCTTCAGGAAACCAAAAGGGAAACATTTCATTGGCTGATTTGCATGTGTATTCATTTACAAACTACTTCAAGACACTGGCTTCACCTAACTCTCTGTGAATGCAGGAGTTACTTCAAGTTTGAAAGGTAAGTAAGATTGTTATTTGTTTGGCTGCTATGCCCTTTCTTTCACTCACATGTCAACACACAGCTTTTGCCTATGATAAGCCAATGCAGTGATTTCTTCAATTTACAAAAGTAAATAAGATTTGTCTTTTATTCCCTGCTTTGCTAGTGTTTTCCCTTAACATCATCTTCAAAACACTGGTTTTTGATAAGAGGCTGTGAATGCAGCAGATAAATAAACTTTGAAAGATAAGTAAGATACTTGTTTGTTTGACT
This sequence comes from Cabassous unicinctus, assembly GCA_029593785.1. Taxonomy (NCBI): domain Eukaryota; kingdom Metazoa; phylum Chordata; class Mammalia; order Cingulata; family Chlamyphoridae; genus Cabassous; species Cabassous unicinctus. Next base: position 68,937 of record JAQZBX010001213.1, on the reverse strand, counting down.
GCTTTGTGCTTGCTTTCAATCATTATCAATATAAAAACACTGCTTTTACCTAATACTATGCCAAGACACTAGTTTCTTCTGTTTTCAAATCTAAGCAATATACTCATTATATTGGCACCTATGCACTTGTCACTTACAATGAATGGCAAAGCAATGCTTTTACTATGCCAAACCTGCCGGTCCCTCACTTTTGAAATCTTAGTAAGATTCTTGTTTCTTACAATGCTATACATGTGTTTTCAATAACAATCAACTTGAAAACACTGCTCTTCCCTAACGTCAGCTGTATGCATTGAGGTCTTTGCTTCAGAACAACAAAAAAGAAACTTATTTCTTTGGTTGATTTGCATTTGTATTCATTTACAAACAACTTCAAGACATTGGTTTCACCTATCTCTTTGTAAATGCAGTACTTACTTCAAGTTTGAAAGCTAAGTAAAATTCCTCTTTGTTTGGCTGTGATGCCCTTTATTTCACTCACATGTCAACACAAAGATTTTACCTATGGCTAAACCAATGGAGTGCTTTCTTCACTTTACAAACCTTATAAGATTTGTCTTTTATTTCCTTCTATGCCTGTGTTTTCATTTAAATTCATATTCAAATCCTGGTTTCCCATAAAAGGCTGTGAATGCAGGAGATAAATCAAGTTTGAAAGTTAAGTACAATACCTGTTTGGCTGCTATGCGCTTGCTTTCACTCATTATCAATGTGAAAACACTGCTTTTTCCTAAAACTCTGCCAAAACTCTGATTTCTTCATTTTTCAACAATAATCTATATGCTCATAACATTTGCAACTATGCACTTGTTTTCAGTTACAATGAATGACAAAACACTGCTTTTACTATGCCAAAGCTGCCGGTTCCTCAGTTTGGATATCTAAGTAAGATTCTTGTTTCTTACAATACTTTACATGTGTTTTCAATGACAATCAACTTGAAAACACTGCTTTTCCCTAACAGTGTTGGCTGAATGTATTGAGTTCTTTGCTTTAGAAAACCAAGAAAGAAACTTATTTAATTGGCTGATTTTCATGTGTATACATTTACAATTAACTTCAAGAAAATGGTTTCAGCTATCTCTCTGTGAATGCTGTAGTTACTTCAAGTTTGAAAGGTAAGTAATGTTTTGTTTGTTTGGCTGCTATGCCTTTGCTTTCACTCACATGTGAACACAGAGCTTTTGTCTAAGGCTAAGCCAATGCAGTGGTTTCTTCACTTTACAAAACTAAATAAGACATGTCTTTTATTTCCTGCTATGCCTGTGTTTTCCCTTAAATTCATCGTCAAATATTCTTTTTCTGTAACAGACTGTGAATACAGCAGGTTATTCCACTTTGAATGTTAAGTAAGATACCTGTGTGTTTGGATGCTATGCACTTGCTTTCACTCATTATCAATATAAAAACACTGCTTTTACCTAATACTATGCCAAAACACTAGTTTCTTTTGTTTTCAAAAATAAGCAATATAATCATTACATTGCAGCTATGCACTTGTTTTCACATGCAAAGAATACCAAAACACTTCCTTTACAATGCCAGAGGTGCCGGTTCCTCACTTTCAAAATCTAAGTAAGATTCTTGTTTCTTCCAATGCTATACATGTGTTTCCAAATACAATCAACTTGAAAACACAGCTTTTTGCTAACATTGGCTGAATGCATTTAGTTCTTTGCTGTAGAAAACCAAAAAAGGAACTTGTTCATTGGCTGAATTTCATGTGTATTCATTTACAAACTACTTCAAGACACTGGTTTCACATATCTTTCTGTGAATGCAGGAGTTACTTTAAGTTTTAAATGTTTGTAAGACTCTTGTTTATTTGGCTCTTATGACCTTGCTTAAACTCACATGTCAACACACAGCTTATACATGAATCTAAGCCAATGGAGTGTGTTCTTCATTTTAAAAAACAAAATAATATTTGTTTTATATTTGCTGCTATGCCTGTGTTTTCACTGAAATTCATATTCACAACACTGGTATGCTGTAACAGTCTGTGAATGCAGCAGCTAATTCAACTTAGAAAGCTAAGTAAGATACCTGTTTTTTGGCTGCTATGTGCTTGCTTTCACTCATTATCAATGCAAAAACTGTGCTTTTACTTAATAGTATGCCAAAACCATGGTTTCTTCAGTTTTCAAAACTAAGGAATATACTCATTACATTGCCAGCTATGCACTTGTTTTCATTTACAATGAATGACAAAACAGTGCTTTTACTATGCCAAACATGCCGTTTCCTCACTTTCAATATATAAGTAAGATTCTTGTTTCTTACAATGCAATACATGTGTTTTCAATTACAATAAACTTGAAAGCACTGCTTTTCCCTAACGTTCACTGAATGCATTGAATTCTTGGCTTTAGGAAACCAAAAAGAAAGTTGTTTCATTGGCTGGTTTGCATGTGTATTCATTTACAAACAACTTCAAGACACTGGTTTCACCTAACTCTCTGTGAATGCAGTAGTTACTTCAAATTAGAAAGGTAAGTAACATTCTTGTTTGTTTTGCTGCTATGCCCTTGCTTTCACTCACATGTCAACACACAACTTTTGCCTAAGGCTAAGCCAAAGCAGTGGTTACTTCACTATACAAAACTAAATAAGGTTTCTCTTTTATTTGCTTCTATGCCTGTGTTTTCACTGACATTCATATTTAAAACACTTGTTTCCCATAACAGGCTGTGAATGCAGCAGTTAATTCAACTTTGAAAGGTAAGTAAGATACTTGTTTGTTTCGCTGCTAGGCACTTGATTTCACTCACTACCAATGTAAAAACACTGCTTTTACCAAATATTATGACAAAACACTGGTTTCTTCAATTTTCAAAACCAAGGAATATACTCTTTACATTGGCAGCTAGGCATTTCTTCTCACTTAAAATGAATGTCTAAACAAGCTTTTACCATGGCAAATCTGCCACTTCCTCACTTTGGAAATCTAAGTAAAATTCTTGTTTCTTACAATGCTTTACAAGTTTGTTCAATTACAATCAAATTGAACACATTGCTTCTTACCTAACTTTGGCTGAATGCATTGAGTTCTTTGCTTTTGAAAACCAAAAATGAAACTTATTCATTGGCTGATTTGAATATGTATTCATTTAAAGACTACCTCAAGACACTGGTTTCACCTATCTCTCTGTTAATGCAGGAGTTACTAAAAGTTTGAAAGGTAAGTAAGATTCTTGTGTGTTTGGCTGCTATGACCATGCTTTCAATCACATGCCAACACACAGTTTTTACCTGAGGCTAATCAATGCTGTAGTTTCTTCACTTTACAAAACTAAATAAGATTTGTCTTTTATTTGCTGCTATGCCTGTGTTTTCACTGAAATTAATATTCACAACACTGGTTTCCTGTAACAGGCTGTGAATGCAGCAATTAATTCAACTTTGATAGTTAAGGAAGATACTTGTTTGTTTGGATGCTATGCGGTTGCTTTCACTAATTTTCAATATAAAAACCCTGCTTTAACCTAATAGTATGCCAAAAGAATGGTTTCATCAGTTTTCAAAAAATGCAATGCACTCATTACATTGACATCTATGAACTTCTTCTCACTTACAATGAATGTCAAATCAATGCTTTTACTATGCCAAAATTTTGAGTCCTCACTTTCAAAATGTAAGTAAGATTTCTTTTTCTTACAATGCTATACATGTGTTTTCAATTACAATCTACTTGAAAACACTGCTTTACACTAATGTTGGCTGAATGCATTGAGTTCTTTGCTTTAGAGAAAAAAAAGAAACATGTTTCATTGCCTGATTTGCATGGGCATTCATTTAGAAACAACTTCAAGACCCTGGTTTCACGTAAACCTCTGTGAATGCAGTAGGTAATTCAAGTTTGAGAGGAAAGTAAGACTCTTGTTTTTTGGCTCCTATGCCTTTGTTTTCACTCAAAAGTCAACACAGAGTTTTGCCTAAGGCTAAGCCAAAGCAGTTGTTTCTTCACTGTACAAAATTAGAGAAGATTTTTCTTTTATTTGCTGCTACGCCTGTGTTTACACTTAAATTCATCTTCAAAACACTCGTTTCCTTTAACAGGCTGTGAACACAGCAGTTAATTGAACTTTGAAAGTTAAGAAAGATACTTGTTTGTTTGGCTGCTTTGCACTTGGTTGCACTCATTATCAATGTAAAAAACAGTGATTTTACCTAATACTGTGCGAAAACATTGGTTCCTTCAGTTTTCAAAACTAAGCAATATACTCATTACATTGGCAGCTAGGCCATTTTTTTCACTTACAATGAATGTCAAAACACTACTTTTACAATGCAAATCTGCCAGTTCCTCACTTTGGCAATCCTAGCAAGAATCTAGTTGCTTACAATGCTATACATGGGATTTCAATTACAATCAACTTGAAACCACTGCTTTTCCCTAACATTGGCTCAATGCACTGCATTCTCGATTTAGAAAATCAAAAATGAAACTTGTTTCATTGGCTGATTTGCATGAGTACTCTTTTAAAAAATCTTGAAGACACTGAATTCTCATATCTCTCTGTGCATACAGGAGTTACTGAAAGTTTGAAAGGTAAGTAAGATTCTCGTATGTTTGACTTCTTTGACCTTGCTTTCACTCACATGTCAACACACAGCTTTTACCTTAGGTTAACCAATGCATTGGTTTGTTCAATTTACAAATCTAAATAATTTTTGTCTTTTATTTATTGCTATGCCTGGGTTTTCAATTAAATTCATCTTCACCACACTGGTTTCCCGTAACAGGCTGTGAATTCAACAGTTAATTCAACTTTAAAAGCTAAGAAAGAGACTTGTTTGTTTGGCTGTTATGCAATTGTTTTAACTCCTTATCAATGCAAAAACACTGCTTTTACCTAATACTATGCCAAAACCCTGGTTTCTTCAGTTTTCAATGCTAAGCAATATACTCATTACATTGGCAGCTATGCTCTTGTTCTCATTTACACTGAATGTCAAAACACTGCTTTTACTATGCCAAAGCTGCAGGTTTCTCACTTTCGAAATGTAAGTAAGAGTCTTGATTCTTAAAATGCTATACATGTGTTTTCAATTAAAATCAACTTGAAAACAGTGCTTTTCCCTAACTTTGGCTGAAAACATTCAGTTATTTGCTTTAGAAACCAAAAGAAACTTGTTTCATTGGCTGATTTGCATGTGCATTTATTTACAAACAACTTCAAGGCACTGGTTTCACCTAACTCTCTGTGAATGCTGTAGTTACTTTAAGTTTAAAAGGTAAGGAAAATTCTTGTTTATTTGGCTGCTATGCCCTTGTTTTCTCTCACATGTCAACACACAGTTTTGCCTAAGGCTAAGCCAATGCAGTGGTTTCTTCACCTTACAAAACTAAATAAGGTTTGTCTTTTATTTGCTGCTATTCCTGTGTTTTCACTTAAAATCATCTTCAATACACTAGTTTCCCATAACAGGATGTGAATGCAGCAGTTAATTCAAATTTGAAAGTTATGTAACATCCTTGTTTCTTTGGTTGCTTTGCACTTGCTTTCACTCATTATCAATGCAAAAACAGTGCTTTTATCTAATACTATGCCCAAACCCTGGTGTTGGCAGTTTTCAAAACTAAGGAATATACTTATTACATTGGCAGCTACGCACACTTGTTTTCACTTATAATGAATGTCAAAAAACTGCTTTTACTATGCCAAATTTGCCGCTACCTCACTTTTGAAATCTAAGTAAGACTCTGGTTTCTTACACTTGTATACATGTGCTTTCAATTACAATCAACTTGAAAACACTGCTTTTCCCTAACTTTGGCTGGATGCATTGATTTCTTTGCTTTAGAAACCCAAAAATGAAACTTATTTCATTGGTGGATTTGCACGAGCATTCATTTACAAAAAAAAATTAAGACAATGGTTTCACCTATCTCTCTGTGAATGCAGGAGTTACTTCAAGTTTGAAAGGTAAGTAAGATTCTTGTTTGTTTGACTACTATGCCCTTCTTTCACTCATATGTCAACACACAGCTTTTACCAAAGGCTAAGCCAATGTAGTGGTTTCTTCACTTTACAAAACTAAATAAGTTTTCTCTTTTATTTGCTGCTATGCCTCGCTTTTCACTTAAATTCAACTTCACAGCACTGGTTTCCCCTAACAGGCTGTAAATGCAGCAGTTAATTCAACTTCGAAAACAAAGTGAGATACTTGTTTGTTTGGCAGCTATGTGCTGGCTTTAACTTTTATCAATGCAAAAACACTGCTTTTACCTAATACTATGCCAAAACCCTGGTTTCTTTAGTTTTCAAAGCTAAGCAATAAACTCATTGCTTAGGCAGCTATGCACTTGTTCTCACTTACAATGAATCTCAATACACTTCTTTTACTATGCCAAAGTTGAGGGCTTCTCTTTCAAAATCTAAGTAAGATTCTTGTTACTCAAAATGCTATACATGTGTTTTCAATTAAAATCAACTTGAAAACAATGCTTTTCCCTAACGTTGGCTGAATGCATTGAGTTCTTTGCTTCAGAAAATTAAAAACAAACTTGTTTCATTGGCTGATTTGCATGTGCATTCATTTACAAAAATTTCAACACCCTGGTTTCACCTAACTCTCTGTGAATGCAGTATTTACTTCAAATTTCCAAGGTAAGTAAGATTCTTGTTTGTTTGGCTGCTATGCACTTGCTTTCATTCACATGTCAACACTGCATGTCAAGCCAATGCAGTGATTTCTTCACTATACAAAACTAAATAATATTTGTCTTTTATTTGCTGCTCTGCCTGTGTTTTCACCGAAATTCATCTTTAAAATACTTGTTTTCCGTAACAGGCTGTGAATGCAGCAGTTAATTCAACTATGATAGTTAAAAATGATACTTGTTTATATGGCTGCGATGCACTTGCTTTCACTCATTATCAATGTAAAACACTGCTTTTACCAATACTATGCTAAAACACTGGTATCTTCACTTATCAAAACTAATGAATATGCCATTTCTATTGGCAGCCAAGCACTTGTTTTACTTACAATGAATGTCAAAAAACTGCTTTTACTATGCCAAAGCTGTCGGTTCCTCACTTTGGTAATCTAGGTAAGATTCTTGTTTCTTACAATTCTGTACATGTGTTTTCAATTACAATCAAGTTGAAACACTGCTTTCCTTCCATTGGTTGAATGCATTGTGTTCTTCGCTTTTGAAAATGAAAAAGAAACTTGTTTCATTGGCTGATTTGCATGTGTATTCATTTACAAACAACTTCAATACAATGGTTTCACGTATCTCTCTGTGAATGCAGGAGTTACTTAAAGTTTGAAAGGTAAGCAAGGTTTTTTGTTTGTTTGGCTGCTATATCCTTGCTTTCTATCACATGTTACCACAGAGATTTTACCTGAGGCTAAGCAAATGCAGTAATTTCTTCACTTTACAAAACTAAATAAGATTTGTCTTTTATTTGCTGCTATGTCTGTGTTTTCACTGAAATTCATCTTCACAACACTGGCTTCCTGTAACAGGCTGTGAATGCAGCAGTTAATTCAACTTTGAAAGCTAAATAAGATACTTGCTTGTTTGGCTGCAATGCCCTTGCGTTCACCCATTGTCAATGTAAAAACAGTGCTTTTACGTAATAATATGCCAAAACACTGTTTTTTTTCTGTTTTCAAAACCTAACAATATACTCATTTCATTGGCAGCTATGCACTTTTATTCACTTACAATGAAAGTCATAAAACTGTTTTTAATATGCCAAAAATACCAGTTCCTCACTTTGGAATCCATGTATGATTCTTGTTTCTTATAAGGCTATACGGGTGTTTTCAATTACAATCAACTTGAAAACACTGCTTTTCCCTAATATTGGTTGAGTGCATTGAGTCCTTTGCTCTTGAAAACCAAAAAAGAAACTTGTTTCATTACCTGATTGGCATGTGTATTCATTTACAATCTACTTCAAGACACTGGTTTCACCAATCTCTCTGTGAATGCAGGAATTACTTAAAGTTTGAAATGTAAGTAAGATTCGTGTTTGTTTGGCTGCTTTGCCCTTTCTTTCTCTCAGAGTTCACCACACAGCTTTTACCTGAGGATAACCGATGCAGCTGTTTCTTTACTTTAAAAAAATAATAAGATTTGTCTTTTATTTGCTGCTATGCATGTGTTTTCACTGAAATATATCTTCAAAACACTGGTTTTCCATAAAATGCTGTGAATGCAGCAGTTAATTCAACTTTGAAAGAAATGTAACATACTTGTTTGTTTGGCTGCTATCAACTTTCTTTAACTCCTTATCAATGCAAAAACAATGCTTTTACCTAAAACTATGCCAAAACGGTGGTTTTTACAGTTTTCAAAGCTAAGCAATATACTCATTACATTGGGAGCTATGGACTTGTTCTCACTTACATTGAATTCAAACCCTGCTTTTACTATGCCAAAGTTTCCATTTCCTCACTTTTGAAATCTAAGTAAGTTTCTGGATTCCTAAAATGCTATACATGTGTTTTCCATTACAATCAACTTGAAAACACTGCTTTAACCTAACTTTGGCTGAATGCATTGAGTTCTTTGCTTTAGAAAACCAAAAAGAAACTTGTTTCATTGGCTGATTTGCATGTGCATTCATTTACAAACAACTTCAAGACACTGGTTTCACCTAACTCTCTGTGAATGCAGTAGTTAATCAGAGTTTGAAAGGTAAGTAATATTCTTGTTTGTTAGGCTGCAATGCCTTTGGTTTCGCTCACTTTAACACATAGCTTTTACCTGAGGTTAAGTCAATACAGAAGTTTCTTCACATAACAAAACTAAATAAGATTTGTTTTTTATTTGCTGCTATGCCTGTGTTTTCATTGAAATTGATCTTCCACAATACTGGTTTCCTGTAACAGGCTGTGAATGCAGCAATTTATTCAAATTTGAAAGCTATGTAACATACTCATTTGTTTGGCTGCTATGCGCTTGCTTTCACCCATTATAAGTGTAAAAACAGTGCTTTTACCTAATACTATGCCAAAATATTGAATTCTTCAGTATTCAAAACTAAGCAATATACTCATTACATTGGCAGCTCTGCACTTGTTTTCACATACAATGAATGTGAAAACACTGCTTTTACAATGGAAAATCTGCCGGTTCCACATTTTGGTAATCTATGTAAGATTCTTGTGTCTTTCAAAGCTATACAAATGTTTTCAATTGCAATCAACTTGAAAACACTGCTTTTCCCTAACATTGGCTGAATGCATTGAGTTCTTTGCTGTAGAAAACAAAAAAAGAAACTTGTTTCTTTGGCTGATTTGCATGTGTATTCATTTACAAACAAATTCAAGACACTGGTTTCACCGATCTGTCTGTGAATGCAGGACTTACTTCAATTTCGAAAGGTAAGTAAGAATCTTGTTTCTTTGGCTGCTATGCCCTTGCTTTCACTCACATATCATCACACAGCTTTTACATGAGGCTGCACTTATGCAGTAAATTCTTCACTTTTAAAAACTAATTATGGTTTGTCTTTTCTTTGCTGCTATGCCTTTGTTTTCATTGAAATTCATCTTTAAAACACTTGTTAACTGTAACAGACTGTGAATGCAGCAGTTAATTCAACTTTGAAAGTTAGGTAAGATAATTGTTTCTTTTGGCTGCTATGTGCTTTCTTTCACTCATTATCAATGCATGAAGAGTGCTTTTACCTAATACTGTGCCAAAAGCCTGGTTTCTTCATTTTTCAAAACTAAGAAATTTAGTTATTTCATTGGCAGCTATGCACTTGTTTTCCCTTACAATGAATGTCAAAACACTGCTTTTACTATGCAAAAGCTGCCGGGTCCTCACTTTGGTAATCTAAGTAAGATTCTTGTTTCTTTCAAAGCTCTATGTGTGTTTTCAATTACAATCAACTTGAAAACACTTTTTTCCCCTAACTTTGACTGAATGTATTGATTTCTTTTATATGAAAATGCAAAAAGAAACACGTTTCATTGGCTGATTTGCATGTGTATTCATTTACAACTTCAAGACACTGGTTTCACCTAACTCTCTGCGAATGCAGGAGTTACTTAAATTGTGAAATGTAAGTAAGATTCTTGTTTGTTTGGCTGCTATGCCCTTGCTTTCGCACACATGTCCACAAACAGATTTTACCTGAGGCTAAGCCAATGCAGTAGTTTCTTACTTTAAAAAACTAAATAAGATTTGTCTTTTATTTGCTGCTATGCCTTTTTTCCACTGAAATTCTTCTTGAAAACACTGGTTTCCCATAACAGGCTCTGAAAGCAGCAGTTAATTCAATTTTGATAGTTAAGGAAGATATATGCTTGTTTTGTTGCTATGCACTTGCTTTCAATCATTATAAATGGAAAAACCCACCTTTTCCCTAATACTGCATGAAAACACTGGTTTCTTCAGTTTTCAAAGCTAAGTGGTATACTCATTTCATTGGCAGCTATGCTCTTCTTCTCCATTACAATGAATGTCAAAATATTGCTTTTCTATGCAACAGCCACCGGTTCCTCACTTTCAAAATCTAAGTAAGATTCTTGTTTCTTACAATGCTATACATGTGTTTTCAATTACAATCAACTTGAAAACACTCCTTTTGCTTAACATTGGTTGATTGCATTGAGTTCTTTGCTTTCGAAAACCAAAAAAGGAACTTGTTTCGTTGGCTCATATGCATGTGTATTCATTTACAAAAAACTTCAAGACACTGGTTTCACCTATCTGCCTGTGAATGCAGTAGTTACTTCAAATTTGAAAGGTAACCAACATTCTTGTTGTTTGGCTGATATGCTCTTGCTTTCACTCATATGTCAATACACAGCTTTTGCCTAAGGCTAAGCCATTGCAGTGGTTTCTCCACTTTACAAAACTAAATAAGCTTTTTCTTTTATTTGCAGCTATGCCTTTTTTTTTGTTGTTCACTTAAATTCATCTTCAAACCACTGGCTTACCATTACAGGCTGTGAATGCAGCAGTTAATTCAACTTTGAAAGTTAAGTAAAATACTTGTTTTTTTGACTGCTATGCTCTTCATTTCACTCATTATCAATGTAAAAATACTGCTTTTACCTCATACGATGCCAAAACACTGGTTTCATCAGTTATCAAACTAAGCATTATACTCATTACATTGGCAGCTATGCACTTGTTTTCACTTACCATGAATGTCAAAACACTGCTTTTCCTATGCCAAAGTTGCCATTTCCTCACTTTGGAAATCTAAGTAAGATTCTTGTTTCTTACAATGCTAAACCTGTATTTTCAATTAAAATCTGCTTTGAAAACACTGCGTTTTCCTAACATTGGCTGAATGATTTGTGTTCTTTGTGCTGGAAAATCATAAAAGAAATTTGATTAACTGCCTGATTTCCATGTGTATTCATTTACAAGCACCTTCATGACACTGGTTTCACTTTTCTATCTGTGAATGCAGTAACTATTTCAAGTTTGAAAGGTAAGTAATATTCTTGTTTGTTTGGCTGCTATGCCCTTGCTTTCACTCAAAGGTCAACACACAGCTTTTCCCTAAGGCTAAGCCAATGCAGTGGTTTCTTCACTTTTCAAAACTATATAAGATTTGTCTTTTATTTGTTGCTATGCCTGTGTTTTCACTTCAATTCAACCTCAAAACATTGGTTTCCCCTAACAGGCTGTAACTGCAGCAGTTAATTCAACTTTGAAAGTTTTGTAAGATACTTCTTTGTTTGACTGCTAGGCGCTTGCTTTCACTCACAACCAATGTAAAAACACTGCTTTTCATAATAGTATGACAAAACACTGGTTTCTTCAGTTTTCAAAACTAAGGAATATACTCCTTACATTGGCAGCTTTGCACTTGTTTAAAATTACAATGAATGTCAAAACACTGCTTTTACTATGCAAATCTGCCTGTTCTTCACTTTGGTAAACTAAGTAAGATTCTTGTTTCTTTCAAAGTGATACATGTGTTTTCAATTACAATCAACTTGAAAAAACTGCTTTTCCCAAAGGTTGGCTGAATGCATTGAGTTCTTCGCTTTTGAAAACCAAGAAAAGACTTGTTTCATTGGCTGATTTGCATGTGCATTCATTTACAAACAACTTCAAGACACTGGTTTCACCTAACTCTCTGTGCATGCAGTAGTTACTTCAAGTTTGAAAGGTAAGTAAGATTCTCGTTTATTTGGCTGCTATGCCTTTGCATTAACACACATCTTAATGCACAGCTCTTGCCTAAGGTTAAGCCAATGCAGTGGTTTCTCCACTTTACAAAACTAAATAAGATTAGTCTTTTATTTGCTGCTATGCATTTGTTTTCACTTAAAATCATCTTCAAAAAACTGGTACCCGTTAGCTGTGAATACTGCTGTTAATACAACTTTGAAGTTTGTTTGTTTGGCTGTTATGTGCTTGCTTTCACTCATCAATGTAAAAGCACTGCTTTACCTAATACTATGCCAAACCACTGGTTTCTTCAGTTTACAAAACTAAGCAATATACTCATTACATTGGCAGCTTTGCAGTTGTTTTCACTTACAATGAATGTGAAAACACTGTTTTTACTATGCCAAATCTGACAGTTTCTCACTTTCAAAATCTAAGTAAGATTCTTGTTTTTCACAATGGTATACATGTGTTTTCAATTACAATAAACTTGAAAACACTGCTTTTGCATACCGTTGGCTGAATGTTTTGAGTCCTTTCCTTTAGAAAACCAAAAAGAAACTTGTTTCATTGGCTGATTTGCATGTGTATTCATTTACCATCAAATTCCAGATGCTGGTTTCACTTAAATCTCTCTAAATGCAGCAGTTACTTCAAGTTTGAAAGGTAAGTAAGATTTTTGTTTTTTGACTGCTGTTCCCTTGCTTTCACTCACATGTCAACACGCAGTTTTATTTAAGGATAAGCCAATGCAGTGATTCTTCACTTTTAAAAAAAAGTTAGATTTGTCTTTTATTTGCTGCTATGCCTGTGTCTTCACTGAAATTCATCTTCAAAACACTTGTTTCCCATAACAGGCTATGAATGCAGCAGTTAATTCATCTTTGAAAGTTAAGTAAGATACTTGATTGTTTTACTTCTATCCACTTGCTTTCACTCATTTTCAATGTTAAAACAATGCTTTAACCTAATACTATGCCAAAACATTGGTTGTTCAGTTTTCAAAACTAAGAAATATACTCAATACATTGGAAGCTATACCCTTGTTTTAACTTTCAATGAATGTCAAAACACTGGTTTTACTATGCCAGTGCTGCCGGTTCCTCAGTTTGGTAATCAAAGTATGATTATTTTTTCTTATAATATAGACATGTGTTTCAATTACAATCAATTTGAAAACACTGCTTTCCCCTAACATTGGCTGAATGTATTTAGTTCTTTGCATTTCAAATCCAAAAAAGAACCTTGTATCATTGCCTGATTTGCATGTGAAATCATTTACAAACAACTTCAAGACTCAGGTTTCACCAAAATGTTTGTGAATGCAATAGTTACTTCAAGTTTCAAAAGTAAGTAAGATTCTTTTTTCTTGGTCTGCAATGCCCTTTCTTTCACTCACATGTCAACACGCAGCTTTTACCTAAGTCTAATCCATTGCAGTGGTTTCTTCACTTTACAAAACTCAATAAATTTTGTTTTCTATTTGCTGCTATGCTTGCATTTTCACTTAAATTCATATTCAAATCCTTGGTTTCTTGTAACAGGCTGTGAATGCAGCAATTAACTCAAATTTGAAAGCTAAGTAACACCAGTTTGTTTCACTGCTATGTGCTTGCTTTTACTCATTATCAATGTTAAAACACTGCTTTTGGGAAGCGGGTGTGCCTCAATTTATAGAACTCCTGTTTACCCTAAGGGAGACCTCGGGTTCGCTTCCTGGGGCCTTCTTGTGAGGGCAGGCCATTGGACTCACACAGGAGGGTGGGCTGATGCAGCAATACCTCCCAGCAGGTAATGGGTGTGGCTCAATCGATAGAGCCCCCATTTACCATGTGGGAGGCCGCGGGATCCCTTCCCAGGGCCACATTTTGAGAGCAGGAATGCCCATGCAGCACGGTGTGTTGATGCAGCAGGACCTCACAGCAAGGGGGAGATGAGCAGACACGGAAAATACACACTATATAGACACAGCAAAACACAATCAACATGGGGGTGATAAATAAATAAATAAATAAATTAATTAATTAATTAATTAATTAATTTAAAAAAATCACTGCTTTTACCTAATACTATGCCAAAACTCTGGTTTCTTCAGTTTTCAAAACTAAGCAATATACTCCTTTCATTGGCAGCTATGCACTTGTTTTCACTTACAATGAATGTCAAAATACTGCTTTTACTATGCCAAAGCTGCTGGTTCCTAACTTTTGAAACCTAAGTAAGAATCTTATTTCTTACAATGCTAACATATGTTTCAATTACAATCTACTTGAGAACACTGCTTTTCCTTAAAGTTGACTGAATGCATTGAGTTCTTTGCTTTAGAAAACCGAAAAAGAAACTTGTTTCATTGGCTTATTTGCATGTATATTCATTTAAAAATAATTTCAAGTCATTGGTTTCGCCTAACTCTCTGTGAATGCAATAGTTACTTCAAGTTTGAAAGGAAAGTAAGATACTTGTATATTTGGCTGCTGTGCCCTTGCTTTCACTCACATGTCAGCACACAGCTTTTACATAAGGCTAAGCCATTGCAGTGGCTTCTTCACTTTACAAACCTAAATAAGTTTTTTCTTTTATTTATGATATGCCTGTGTTTTCACTTAAATTCATCTCCAAAACCCTGGTTTCCCATAACAGGCTGCGAATGCAGCAGTTAATTCAACATTGAAAGTTAAGTAAAATACTTGTTTGTTTGACTACTATGTGTTTTTTTCAATCACTAACACTGCAAAAACACTGGTTGGTCAAAATACTATGTGAAAATACTGGTTTCATCAGTTTTCAAAACATAGCAATATTCTCATTAGGTTGGGAGCCATGCACTTGTTTTCACTTTCAATGAATGTCAAAACACTGCTTTTACAATGCCAAAGCTGCCGGTTCCTCATTTTTGAAACCTAAGTAACATTCTTGTTTCTTACAATGCGATTCCTGTGTTTTCAATTACAATCAACGTGAAAGCACTGCTTTTCCCTAATGTTGGCTGAATGCATTGAATTCTTTGCTTTATAAAACCTAAAGGAACTTGTTTAATTGACTGTATTGCACGTGTGTTGATTTCCAAACAACTTCAAGACACTGGTTTCACCTAACTCTCAGTGAATGCAGTAGTTGCTTCAAGTTCCAAGGGAAAGTAAGTTTCTTGTTTGCTTGGCTGCTATGCCCTTGCTTTCATTCACATGTCAACACACAGCTTTTATCTAAGTCTAAGCCATTGCAGTGATCACTTCACTTTACAAAACTAAATAATTTTTGTCTTTTATTTGCTACTATCCCTGTGTTTTCACTTAGATTCATCTTGAAAACCCTGGTTTCCCGTAACAGGCTGTGAATGCAGCAGTTAACTCAACTTTGAAAGGTAAGTAACATCCTGGTTTGTTTCACTGCTATGCACTTGCTTTCATTCACATGTCAACACACAGATTTACATAAGGCTAAGCCATTGCAGTGGCTTCTTCACATTACAAATATAAATAAGTTTTGTCTTTTATTTACTGATATGCCTGTGTTTTCACTTAAAAATATCTTCAAACCCTGGTTTCCTGTAACAGGCTGTGAATGCAGGATTAATTCCACATTGAAAGTTAAGTAAAATACTTCTTTGTTTGGCTGCTCTGCACTTTCTTTCACTCATTATCAATGTAAAAACATGGCTTTAATCTAATTCTATGCCAAAACCCTTGTTTCTTCAGTTTTCAAAACTAAGCAATATACTCATTACATTGTCAGCTATACACTTGTTTTCACTTACAATGAGTATCAAAACAGTGGTTTTACTATGCTAAACCTGCTGTATCCTAACTTTTCCAAACTAAGTAAGATTCTTGTTTCTTACCATGCTATATATGCGTTTTCAAATACAATCAACTTGAAAACACTGCTTTTTCCTAAGGTTGGGTGAATGTATTGAGTTCTTTGCTGTAGAAAACCAAAAAAGAAACTTGTTTCATTAGCTGATTTGCAAGTGTATTCATTTACAAAGAATTTCAAGACACTGATTTCACCCAGCTCCCTGTGAATGCAGTAGTTACTTCAAGTTTGAAAGTAAGTAAGTTTTTTGTTTTTTTGGCTGCTATGCCCTTGCTTTTACTCACATGTCAACACACAGCTTTTACCTAAGGTTAAGGCAATGCAGTGGTTTCTTCAGTTTACAAAATTAACAAGATTTGTCTTTTCTTTGCTGCTTTGCTGTGTTTTCACTTAAATTCACCTTCAAACACTCATTACCCATAACAGGCTGTGAATTCAGCAGTTAATTCAACTTAGAAAGTTAAGTAAGATACTTGTTTTATTGGCTGCTATGCCCTTGATTTCTCTCATTAACAGTGTAAAAACACTGTCTTTATCTAATACTATGCCAAAACACTGTTTTCCTCACTTTTCAAATCTAAGCAGCATACTCATTACATTGGCAGCTATGCATTGTTATCACTTAAAACGAATGGCAAAACACTGCATTTAGTATGCTAATGCTGCCAGTTCCTCACTTTGGAAATATAAGTAAGATTCTTGTTTCTGACAATGCTATGCATGTGTTTTCAATTACAATCTGCTTGAAAACACTGCTTTTCCCTAACGTTGGCTGAATGCAATGAGTTCTTTGCTTTAGAAAACCAAAAAAGAAACTTGTTTCATTGGCTGATTTGCATGTGTATTCCTTTACAAACAACTTCAAGACACTGGTTTCACCTATCTCTCTGTGAATGATGGAGTTACTTTAAGTTTTATAAGTAAGTAAGATTCTTGTTTCTTTGGTTGCTATGCACTTGCTTTCAGTCACATGTCAACACACAGCTTTTGCCTAAGGATAAGCAAATGCATTGGTTTCTTCCCTTTACAATAGTAAATAAGATTTTTTTTTATTTGCTCTTATGCCTGTGTTTTTACTTAAATTCATCTTCAAAACACTGGTTTCCCATAACAGGCTTGAATTCACCTATTAATTCAACTTTTAAAGTTAGGTAAGATAATAGTTTGGTAGCGTGCTATGTGCTTGCTTTCACACATTATCAATGTAAAAACAGTGCATTTACCTAATACTATGCCAAAACACTGATTTCTTCAGTTTTCCAAACTAAGCAATACACTCATTACATTGGCAGCTATGCAGTTGTTCTTCCTTACAAGGAATGTCAAAACCCTTCTTTTACTATGCCAAAGCTTCCAGGAAATCTCTTTCAAAATCTAAGCAAGATTCTTGTTTCTTACAGTGCTATACATGTGTTTCAATTACAATCAACTTGAAAACACTGCTTTTCCCTAAACTTGGCTGAATTCATTGAGTATTTAACTTTAGAAAACAAAAAAAAGAAACGTTTCATTGGCTGATTTGCATGTGTATTCATTTACAATCAACTTCAAGCCACTGGTTTCAACTAACTCTCTGTGAATGCAATAGTTACTTCAAATTTCAAAGGTAAGTAAGATTCTTTTTTCTTTGTCTGCACTGCACATGCTTTCACTCACATGTCAACATGCAGCTTTTACCTAAGTCTAACCCATTGCACTGGTTTCTTCACTTTACAAAACTAAATAAATTTTTATTTTATTTGCTGCTATGCTTGTGTTTTCACTTAAATTCATATTCAAATCCTTGGTTTCCTGTAACAGGCTGTGAATGCAGCAATTAACTCAACTTTGAAAGCTTAGTAAGACTGGTTTGTTTCACTGCTCTGCGCTTGCTTTTACTCATTATCAATGTAAAAACACTGCTTTTGGGAAGGAGGTGTGGCTCAATCGATAGAGCTCTGTTTACCATATGTGAGAACCCGGGTTCGCTTCCTGGGGCCTCCTTGTGAGGGCAGGCCGGCCGGCTCACACAGCAAGGTTGGCTGATGCAGCAAGAACTCACAGCAGGAATCGGGCATGGCTCAATCGATAGAGGCCCCGTTTTCCATGTGGGAGGCCCCGGGTTCACTTCCCAGGGCCACATTTTGAGAGCAGGAACGCCCATGCACCACGGTGTGCTCATGCAGCAGGACCTCACAGCAAGGGGGAGATAAGCAGACATGGAAAATACACACCGTATAGACACAGCAAAACAAAAGCAACATGGGGGTGATAAATAAATAAATAAATAAATCTTTAAAAACAAAACAAAACTGCTTTTACCTAATACTATGCCAAAACACTGGTTTCTTCAGTTTTCAAAACTAAGCAATATACTCCTTACATTGGCAGCTATGCTCTTGTTTTCACTTACAATAAATGTCAAAATACTGCTTTTACTATGCCAAAGCTGCTGGTTCCTAACTTTTGAAACCTAAGTAAGAATCTTATTTCTTACAATGCTAACATTTGTTTCAATTACAATCTACTTGAGAACACTGCTTTTCCTTAAAGTTGACTGAATGCATTGAGTTCTTTGCTTTAGAAAACCAAAAAGAAACTTGTTTCATTGGCTTATTTGCATGTATATTCATTTAAAAATAACTTCAAGTCATTGGTTACGCCTAACTCTCTGTGAATGCAATAGTTACTTCAAGTTTGAAAGGAAAGTAAGATACTTGTATATTTGGCTGCTGTGTCCTTGCTTTCACACACATGTCAGCACACAGCTTTTACATAAGGCTAAGCCATTGCAGTGGCTTCTTCACTTTACAAAACTAAATAAGTTTTTTCTTTTATTTATGATATGCCTGTGTTTTCACTTAAATTCATCTTCAAAACCCTGGATTTCCATAACAGGCTGCGAATGCAGCAGTTAATTCAACATTGAAAGTTAAGTAAAGTAATTGTTTGCTTGAATACTATGTGCTGCTTTCACTCACTTCCCATGCAAAACACTGCTTTGACATAATTCTATGTGAAAACACTGGTTTCATCAGTTTTCAAAACATAGCAATATTCTCATTATGTTGGGAGCCATGCACCTGTTTTCACTTTCAACGAATGTCAAAACACTGCTTTTACAATGCCAATGCTGCCGGTTCCTCATTTTTGAAACCTAAGTAAGGTTCTTGTTTCTTACAATGCGATTCCTGTGTTTTCAATTACAATCAACGTGAAAGCACTGCTTTTCCCTAATTTTGGCTGAATGCATTGAATTCTTCCCTTTAGAAAACTAAAAATGTACCTTCTTTAATTGACTGTACTGCACGTGTGTTGATTTCCAAACAACTTCAACACACTGGTTTCACCTAACTCTCAGTGAATGCAGTAGTTGCTTCAAGTTCCAAGGGTAAGTAAGTTTCTTGTTTGCTTGGCTGCTATGCCCTTGCTTTCACTCACATTTCAACACACAGCTTTTACCTAAGTCTCAGCCATTGCAGTGGTCTCTTCACTTTACAAAACTAAATAATTTTTGTCTTTTATTTGCTGCTATGCCTGTGTTTTCACTTAAATTCATCTTGAAAACCCTGGTTTCCCATAACAGGCTGTGAATGCAGCAGTTAACTCAACTTTGAATGGTAAGTAACATCCTGGTTTGTGTCACTGCTATGCACTTGCTTTCATTCACATGTCAACACACAGATTTACATAAGGCTAGGCCATTGCAGTGGCTTCTTCACATTACAAATATAAATAAGTTTTGTCTTTTATTTACTGATATGCCTGTGTTTTCACATAAAAATATCTTCAAACCCTGGTTTCTTGTAACAGGCTGTGAATGCATGATTAATTCAACATTGAAAGTTAAGTAAAATACTTCTTTGTTTGGCTTCTTTCACTCATTATCAATGTAAAAACATGGCTTTTATCTAATACTATGCCAAAACACTTGTTTCTTCACTTTTCATACCTTAGCAATATTCTCATTACATTGGCAGATATGCACTTGTTTAGACTTACAATGAATGTCAAAACACTCCTTTTACTATGCCACAGTTGGTGGATCCTCACTTTGGAAGTCTAAGTAAGATTCTTGTTTCTGAAAATGCTATGCATGTGTTTTTAATTACAATCAACTTGAAAACTATGCTTTTCCATAATGTTGGCTGAATGCATTGAGTTCTTTGCTTTAGAAAACCAAAAATGATTCTTGATTCATTGGATGAATTGCATCTGTATTCATTTACAAAATCTTCTAGTCACTGGTCTCACCTAAGGCCCTGTGAATGCAGTAGTTACTTCAGGTTTGAAAGGTAAGTAAGATTCTTGATTGTTGGGCTACTCTGCCCTTGCTTTCACTCACATGTTAACGTACAGCTTTTACCTAAGGCTAAGCCAATACAGTGGTTTCTTTACTTTACAAAAGTAAATAAGTTTTCTCTTTTATTTGCTGCTATGAATGTGTTTACACTTAAATTCTTCTTCAAAAGACTGGTTTCCTGTAATAGGCTATGAGAGCAGCAGTTAAATCAACTTTGAAAGTTATGTAAGATACTTGTTTGTTTGGATTCTATGCGCTTGCTTTCCATCACTATTAATGTAAAATCACTGCTTTTAAAAAATACTATGCTAAACACTGGTTTTTCAGTTTCCAAACCCCAGCAATATACTCATTACCTTGACAGCTTTGCACATTTTTTCACTTACAATGAATGTCAAAACAGGGCTTTTACTATGCCAATGCTGACGGTTCCGAACTTTTCCAATGTAAGTAAGATTATTGTTTCTTACCATGCTATATATGCATTTTCAATTACAATCAACTTGAAAACAATGCTTTTCCCTAAGGTTGGGTGAATGTATTTAGTTCTTTGCTTTAGAAAACCAAAAAAGAGACTTGTTTCATTGGCTGATTTGCAAGTGTATTCATTTACAAACAACTTCAAGACACTGATTTCAACCAGCTCTCAGTGAATGCAGTAGTTACTTCAAGTTTGAAAGTAAGTAAGTTTCTTGTTTGTTTGGCTGCTATGCCCTTGCTTTTACTCACATGTCAACACACAGCTTTTTCCTAAGGCTAAGCCAATGTACGGGTTTCCTCACTTTTCAAAATTAAATAACATTTGTTTTTTATTTGCTGCTATACATGTGTTTTCTCTTAAATTCATCTTCTAAACACTGGTTTCACCAAACAGGCTGCGAATGCAGCAGTTAATTCATCAATGAAATTTATTTAAGATACTTGTTTGTTTTGCTACTATGTGCTTGTTTCCACTCTTTATTAATATAAAAACTCTGGTTTTACCGAATATTATGACAAAACACTGGTTAATTCAGTTTACAAAACTAAGCAATATACTCATTACATTGTCAGCAATGCACTTGTTATCAATTTCAGTGAATGTCAAAACCCTGCTTTTACTATGCAAAAGCTCCCAGTTACTCAGTTTGAAAATCAATGTAAGATTCCTCTTTCTTACTGTGCTATTCATGTGTTTTCCTTTAAAATCATCTTGAAAGCACAGGTTTACCCAAACTTTTCCTGAATTCATTGAGTTCTTTGCTTTTGAAAACTTAAAAAAACTTTTTTATTGGCTGATTTGCATGTGTATTCATTTACAAACAACGTCAAGACACTGGTTTCACCTATCTCTCTGTGAATGCAGGAGTTGCTTCAAGTTAGAAAGGCAAGTAAGATTCATGTTTGTTTGGATTCTATGCCCTTGCTTTCACTCACAGGTCAACACACAGATTTTACCTGAGTCTAAGCCAATACAGAAGTTTCTTCACTTTTCAAAACTAAATATTATTTGTCTTTTATTTGCTGCTATGCGTGTGTTTTCAAGGAAATTCTTCTTCACTACAGTGGTTTCCTGTAACAGGTTGTAAATGCAGCAGTTAATTCAACTTTGAAAGCTAAGTAATATGCTTGTTTGTTTGGTTGCTATGTGCTTGCTTTCTCCCATTATCAATGAAAAAACAGTGCTTTTACCTAATACTATGCAAAAACCCTGGTTTCTTCAGTTTTCAAATCTAAGCAATACGTTCATTACATTGCCAGCTATGCACTTGTTCTCACTTACAATGAATGTCAAAAAACTGATTTTACTATGCCAAAGCTGCCAGTTCCTGACCCTTGAAATCTAAGTAAGATTCTTTTTTCTTACAATGCTTTACATGTGTTTTCAAATACATTCAACTTGAAAACACCTCTTTTCCCTAACGATGGTTGAATGCATTGAGTCCTTTACTTTAGAAAACCACAAAGAGACTTGTTTAATTGGCTCATTTGCATGTGTAGTCATTTACAAACCACTTCAAGACACTGGTTTCTCCCTACTCTCTATGAGTGCAGTAGTTTCTTCAAGTTTGAAAAGTAAGTAAATTCTTGTTTGTTTGGCTGCTATGATCTTGCTTTCACTGCAGGTCAACACACAGGTTTACCAAAGGTTAATTCCAATGCAGTGGTTTCTTCACTTTACAAAACAAAATAAGCTTTGTCTATATTTGCAGCTATGCCTGTGTTTTCCCTGAAATTTAACTTTAAAACACTTGGTTCCCCACAACAGGCTGTGAATGCAGCAGTTAATTCAACTTTGAAAGTTAAGTAAGATAAATGTTCGTTTGGGTTCTATGCACTTGCGTTCACTCATTATAAATGAAAAAACACTGCTTTTACCCAATACTATGCCAAAACACTGGATTCTTCAGTTTTCAAAACTAATCAATATAATCATTACAATGGCAGCTATGCACTTGTTCTCACTTACAATGAATGTCAAAACATTACTTTTACTATGACAAAGTTGCCGGTTCCTCACTCTCAAAATCTAAGAAAAATCCTTGTTTCTTACAAAGCTATACATCTTTTTTCAATTACAATCAACTTGAAAACACTGATTTTCCCTAACTTTGGCTGAATCAATTGAGTTTGTTACTTTAGAAAACCAAAATATAAACTTCTGTCATTGCTGATTTGCATGTGTAATCATTTACAAACAACGTCAAGACACTGGTTTCCCCATTTTCTCTGTGAATACAGAATTTACTTCAAGTTTGAAAGGTAAATAAGGTGATTGTTTTTTGGGTGCTATGCCCTTGCTTTCACTCACATGTCAACATACATCTTTTGCCTAAAGCTAAGCAAATTCAGTGGTTTTTTTCTCTTTACAAAACTAAATAATTGTTCTCTTTTTTTGCTACTTAGCCTGTGCTTTCACTTAAATTCATCTTCAAGACGCTGGTTTACCGTAACAGTCTGTGAATGCAGCAGTTAATTGAACTTTGAAAGTTAAGTAAGATACTAGTTTGTTTGGCTGATTTGCACCTGCTTTCACTCATTATCAATGTAAAACACTGCTTTTACCTAATAGTATGCAAAAACAATTTTTTCTTCTGTTTCAAAACTAAGCAATATGCTCACTACATTGGGAGCTATGCTCTTGTTCTCACTTACAATGAATGTCCAAACTCTGCTTTTACTATGCCAAAGCTGCCAGTTCCCCACTCTTGAAATCTAAGTAAGATTCTTATTATTTACAATGCTATACATGAGTTTTCAATTACAATCAACTTGTAAACTCTGCATTTCCCTAACATTGTCATGCTATACATGAGTTTTCAATTGCAATCAACTTGAAAACACTGCTTTTCCCTAACATTGTCTTAGTGTTCTTTACTTTAGAAGCCACAAAATAGACTTGTTTCATTGGTTCATTATCATGTGTATTCATTTACAAACCACTTCAAGACACTGGTTTCACCTAACTCTCTGTAAATGCGTAGTTACTTCAAGTTTGAAAGGTTGGTAAGGTTCTTGTTTGTTTGGCTGCTTTGTCCTTGCTTTCACTGACATGACAACACACAGCTTTTACCTAAGTCTAAGAAAATGCAGTGGTTTCTTCACTTTACAACACTAAATGAGATTTGTCTTTATTTGCTGCTATGTCTGTGTTTTCACTTAAATTCATCTTCAAAACACTTTTTTCCCGTAACAGGCTGTGAATGCAGCAGTTAATTCAGCTTTGAGTGCCAAGTAAAATACTTGTTTGTTTGGTTGCTATGCGCTTGCTTTCACTTATTATCAATGTAAAAACAATGCTTTTACTTAATTCTATGCCAAAACACTAGTTTCTTCTGTTTTCAAAACTAAGCAGTATACTCATTACATTGGCAGCAATACACTTGTTCTCACTTACAATGAATGTCATACTTGCTTTTACTATTGCAAAGCTGCCAGTTCCTCACTTTAGAAATCTAATTAAGATTCTTGTTTCTTACAATGCTATACATGTGTTTTCAATTACAATCAATTTGAAAACACTGCTCTTCCCTAACGTTGGCTGAATGCATTTTGTTCTTTGCTTTAGAAAACCAAAATAGAAACTTTTTTTGCCTGATTTGCATGTGTATTCATTTACAAACAACTTCAAGTCACTGGATTCACCTAACCCTCTGTGAATGCAGTAGTTATTTCAAGTTTGAAAGGTAAGTAAGATTCTTGTTTGTGTGGACCTTTTGCACTTACTTTCTCTCACATGTCAGCACACAGCTTTTACATAAGGCTAAAAGAATGCAGTGGTTTCTTTACTTAAGAAAACTAAATAAGATTTGTCTTTTATTTGCTCTATGCCTGTGTTTTCACTAATATTCTTCTTCAAAACCCTTGTTTCCCCTAACAGCCTGTGAATGCAGCAGTTAATTCAACCTTAAAAGTTAAGTAACATTCTCATTTGTATGGCTGTTCCATGCTGGCTTTCACTAATTATTAATGTAAAAACACTGCTTTTACCTAATGGTATGCCAAAACACAGTTTTCTTCCGTTTTCAAAAATAAGAAATATGCTCCTTACATTGGCATCTATTCACTTGTTATCACTTACAACTAATGACCAACCACTCCTTTTACTCTGCAAAAGCTGCCGGTACTTCACTTTTGAAACCAAATTAAGATTCTTGTTTCTTATACTGCTAAGTATGAGTTTACAAATAGTATCAACTTGAAAACCCTGCTTTCCTGAATGCTGGTTGAATGCAGTGAATTCTTTGCTTCAGAAAACCAAAAGAAAACTTGTTTCCTTTGCTGACTTGCATGTGAATTCACTTCAAATCAATTTCAAGGCACTGGTTTCACATAATTCTCAGTGAATGCAGTGGTTACTTCAAGTTTGAAAGATAAGTAAGATTCTTGTTTGTTTGGCTGCTATGACATTGCTTTTGCTCATATGTCATCACATAGCTTTTACATAAGGCTAATGCAATGCAATGGATTCTTCACTTTACAAAACTAAAAAAGTTTTGTCTTTCATTTGCTGCTATGCCTGTGTTTTCACTTAAATTCATCAACAAAACACTGGTTTACCATTACAGGCTGTAAAAGCAGCAGTTAATTCAGCTTTGAAAGTTAAGTAAGATATTTTTTTGCCTTGTGTGCACTTGCTTTCTAATCATTATCAATGTAAATACACTGCTTTTACCTAATGCTATGCAAAACACTGGTTTCTTCAGTTTTCAAAATTAAGCAATATGCTCCAAATATTCACAGCTATTCACTTGTTATCGCTTACACTGATGACCAACCTCTGCTTTACTCTACCAAAGGTGCCCATTACTCATTTTTGAATCGTAAGTAAGATTGTTGATTCTTAAACTGCTAAGCATGTGTTTTCAATTACAATCGATTTGAAACCACTGCTTTCCTGAAAACTGGATGAAAGCAGTGAGTTCTTTGCTCCTGAAAACCAAAAATGAAACTTGCTTCTTTGGCTGATTTGCTTGTGCATACACCTGAAATGAATTTCAAGGCACTTGTTTCACCTAAATATTTGTGAATGCAGTAGTTACTTCGAGTTTGAAAGAGAAGTAAGCTTCTTGTTGGTTTGGCTGCTATGCCCTTGCTTTCACTCACATGTCAACACACGGATTTTACCTAAGGATAAGCCAAAGCATTCGTTTCTTCACTTCACAATCCTAAATAAAATTTGTCTTTTATTGGCTGCTATTCCTGTGTTTTCATTTAAATTCATCTTCAAAACACTGGTTTGACATAACAGGCTCTGGATGTAGCAGTTAATTCCAATTTGAAAATAAGTAAGAAATTTCTTTGGTTGCTATGCACTTGCATTCACTCCTTATCAATGTAAAAGCACTGCTTTTACCTAATACTATGCGAAAACACTGGTTTCTTCAGTTTTCAAAAGTAAGCAATTTAATCCCTACATTGCCAGTTATTCACTTGTTATCACTTACAACAAATGCTCAACCACTTCTTTTGCTCTACTTCACTTTGGAAACCTAAGTAGGATTCTTGTGTCTTACACTGTTAAACATGTGTTTTCAATTACAATCACATTGAAAACACTGCTTTTCCTAATGTTGGCTGAGTGCATTGAGTTCTTTGCTTTGAAAACCAAAAAAGAATCCTTTTTCATTTGCTGATTTGCATATGTATTCATTTACAAACAACTTCAAATCACTGGTTTCACCAAACTCTCTGTGAATGCGGTAGTTACTTCAAGTTTGAAAAGTTCGTAAGATTCTTGTTTGTTTGGCTGCTCTGCACTTGGTTTCACTCACATGTCATCACACAGCTTTTACCTAAGGCTAAGCCAATGCAGTGGATTCTTCATTTTACAAAACTAAATAAGGTTTGTCTTTTATTTGCTGCTTTGCCTGTGTTTTCAGTTAAATTCATTTTCAAAACACTGGTTTCTTGTAAAAGGCTGCGAATGCAGGAGTTAATTCAAATTTGAATGTTAAGTAAGATTCTGTTTGCCTGCTATGCGCTTGCTTTCCGTCATTATCAATGTAAAAACAGTGCATTTAACTAATACTATGCCAAAACATTGATTTCTTCAGTTTTCAAAACTCTGCAATATACTCATTGCATTGGCAGCTATGCACTTCTTTTCATTTTCAATGAATGTCAACACCCTGCTTTTACTATGCAAAGCTGCCGATTCTTCACTTTTGAAATCTAAGTAAGATTCTTGTTTCTTACAATGTTATACATGTGTTCTCTATTACAATCGACTTGAAACCACTTCTTTTCCTGAACACTGGATGAATGGAATGATTTCTTTGCTTCAGAAAACCAAAAAAGAAACTTATTTCATTGGCTGATTAGCATGTGTATTCATTTACAAAAAACTTTAAGACACTGGTTTCACCTAACTCTCTGTGAATGCAGTGGTTACTTCAAGTTTGAAAGGCAAGTAAGATTCTTGTTTGTTTGGCTGCTTTACCCTTGCTTTCACTCACATGTCAACACACAGCTTTTGCCTAAGGCTAAGCAAATGCAGTGATCTCTTGAATTTACAGAACTAAAAAATTTTGTGTTTTATTTGCTGCTTTGCCTGTGTTTTACCTTAACTTCATCTTCAAAACTCTGGTTTCCCATAAGAGTCTGTGAATGCAGCAGATAAATAAACTTTGAAAGATAAGTAAGATACCTGTTTGTTTTGCTGCTATGCACTTGCTTTCACTCATTATCAGTATAAAAACACTGGTTTTACCTAATGCTACGTGAACACACTAGTTTCTTCTGTTTTCAAATCTAAGCAATATAGTCATTTCATTGGCTGCTCTGCACTTGTTCTCACAATGAATGTCAAAACACTTCTTTTACTATGCCATAGCTGCCGGTTCTTCACTTTCAAAATCAAAGTAAGATTCTTGTTTCTTACACTGCTAATCAGATGTTTTCAATTTCAATCGACCTGAAACTGCTGCATTTCCTGAATGGTGGATGAATGCAGTGACTTCTTTGCTTCAGAGAACCAATAAAGTAACTTGTTTCCTTGGCTGCTTTGCATGTGTATTCACTTAAAATCAATTTCATGGCCTTAGTTTCACCTAACTCTCTGGGAATGCACTAGTTAATTCCAATTTGAAAGGCAATTAAGATTCTTGTTTGGCTCCTATGTCTTTGCTTTCACTCACATTTCAACTAACGGATTTTACCTAAGGCTAAGCCAATGCAGTTGATTCTTCACTTTACAATCCTAAATAAGATTTGTCTATTACTTGCTGCTATGCCTGTGGTTTTACTTAAATTCATCTTGAAAACACTGGTTTCACCTAATAGGCTCTGAATGTAGCAGTTAATTCAAATTTGAAAGTTCAGTAAGTTATTTGTTTGGCTGCTATGCATTTGCTTTCACTCATTATCAATGTAAAAACAATGCTTTTACCTAATACTGTTCCAAAACACCGGTTTCATCAGTTTTCAAAACTAAGCAATATACCCCTTATATTGGCAGCTATTCACTTATTATCAGTTATAGGAAATGACCCACCACTGCTTTTGCTCTGCAAAAGCTGCCTGTTCCTCACTTTGGAAACCTAAGTAAGATTGTTCCTTCTTACACTGCTAAGAATGTGTTTTCAACTACAATCCACTTGAAAACACAGCTTTTTCTCAACGCTGGTTGAATGCAGTGATTTCTTTGTATTAGAAAAAGAAAATTGTTTCATTTGCTGATTTGCATATATATTCATTTACAAAAAACTTCAAGACACTGGTTTCACCTAACTCTCTGTAAATGCAGTACATACTTCAAGTTTGAAAGGTAAATAAGGTCTTTGTTGGTTTGGCTGCTATGACCTTGCTTTCACTCACATGTCAACACATGCCTTTTGCATAATGCTAAGCCAATGCATTGGTTTCTTCCCTTTAAAAATTTAATAAGATTTGTATTTTATTTGATGCTATGCCTGTGTTTTGTCTTAAATGCTTCTTCAATACGCTGGTTTCCCATAAAAGGATGTGAATGCAGCAGTTAAATAAACTTTGAAAGATAAGTTAGATACTTGATTTTTGGCTGCTATGGGCTTGCATTCACACATTACCAATGTAAAACATTGCTTTTACAAAATACTAAGCCAAACACTAGTTTCTTCTGTTTCCAAATCTAAGCAATATACTCATTACATTGGCAGCTAGGCACTTCTTTTACTTTCAAAGAATTTCAAAACACTGCTTTTAGTATGTGAAGCGGCCGGTTCCTCACTTTCAAAATCTAAGTCAGATTCTTGTTTCTTACAATGATATACATGTGTTTTCAATTACAATCAACTTGAAAACACTGCTTTTCCCTATCTTTGGCTGAATGCATTTAGTTCTTTGCTTTAGAAAACCAAAAAAGAAACTTGTTTCTTTGGGTGATTGCATGTGTGTTCATTTACAAACAACCTCAAGACACTGGTTTGACACAACTATCTGTGAATGCAGGAGTTACTTCAATTTTGAAAGGTAAGTAAGTGTTTGTGTGTTTGGGTGCTATGCCCTTGCTTTCACTCACATGTCAACACACAACATTTACCTAAGGCTAAGCCAATGCAGTGGTTTCTTCATTTTACAATCCTAAAATAAGATTTGTCTTTTATTTGCTGCTTTCCCTGTATTTTCACTTAAATTCGTTTTCAAAATACTGGTTTCCCGTAACAGGATTTGAATGCAGGAATTAATTGAATGTGGAAAGTTAAGTAAGATACTTGTTTTTTTGGGTGCTATGCCTTTCTGTTCACTCAATATCAATGTAAAAACACTGCTTTTACCCAATACTCTGCCAAAACACTCGTTTCCACAGTTTTCAAAACAAAGCAATATACTCATTACATTGGCTGCTTTGCTATTGTTTTCACTTACAATGAATGTCACAACACTGCTTTTATGATGCCAAATCTGCCGGTTCTTCACTACTGAAATCTAAGTAAGATTCTTGTGTCTTACAATGCAATACAAGTGTTTTCAATTACAATCAACTTGAAAACACTGCTTTTCCTTAATGTTGGCTGAATGAATTGAGTTCTTTTTTTAGAAAACTAGAAAAGAAACTTGATTCATTGGATGATTTTCAGGTGTATTCATTTAGAAACAACTCCAAGACCCTGGTTTCACCTATCTTTTTGTGAATGCAGTAGATACTTCAAGTTGGAAATGTAAGTAAGCTTTTTGTTTGTTTGGTTGCTATGCCCTTGCGTTCACTAATAATTCAACACACAGGTTTAATCTAAGGCTAAGCCAAAGCATTGGCTTCTTAATTTTATAAAACATAATAAGATGTTTCTTTTGATTTCAGCTATACCTGTGTTTTCACTTACATTAATCTTCAAATCACTGGTTTCCCTTAACAGGCAGTAAATGCAGCAGTTAGCTAAAATTTGAAAGTTAACTAAGATACTTGTTTGTTTCACAGCTTTGCACTTGGTTTCACTCATTATCAATGTAAAATCTCTGCTTTTACCTAATACTATGCCAAAACACTGGTTTCTTCACTTATCAAATCTAAGCAATATACTCCTTACATTGGCAGCTATGCACTTGTTTTCACTTACAATGAATGTAAAAATACTTCTTTTACTATTACACAACTGCCAGTTGCTCACTTTTCAAACCTAAGTGATATTCTTGTTTCTTACAATGCTATACATGTGTTTTCAATTAAAATCAACTTGAAAACACTACTTTTCCTTTACGTTGGTTGAATGCATTGAGTTCTTTGCTTTAGAGAACCAGAAAAGAAACTTTGTTAATTGGCTGAATTGCATGTGTATTCATTTAGAAAATCCTTCAAGACACTGGTTTCACCTAACTCTCTGTGAATGCAGTAGTTACTTCAATTTTGAAAGGTAAGTAAGATTCTTGTTTGTTTGGCTGCTATTCCCTTACTTTCACTCACATGTCAACACAGAGCTTTTACCTAATTCTAAGCCAATGCTGTGATTTCTTCACTTTACAAAACTAAATAGGATTTGTCTTTTACTTGCTGCTATGCCTGTGTTTCCACTGAAATTCATCTTTAAACCACTTGTTTCCTGTAACAGGCTTGAGTACAGCAGTTAAGTGAACATTGAAAGATAAGTAAGATACATGTTTCTTTGCCTGCTATGTGCTTGCTTTCAGTCCTTATGAAGGTAAAGCACTGCTTTTACCTAATACTATGTGCAATCACTGGTCTCTTCAGTTTTAAAAACTAAGCAATATACTCATTACATTGGCAGCTATGCACTTATTTTCACTTACAATGAGTGTCAAAGCACTGCTTTTACTATGCCAAACCTGCCAGTTCCTCACATTCGAAATCTAAGTAAGATTCTTGTTTCTTACAATGCTATATATGTGTTTTCAATTACACTCAACTTGAAAACACTGCTTTTCCTTAACTTTGGCTGAATACATTGAGTCCTTTGCTTTGGAAACCCAAAAAACGAACTTGTTTCATTTTGTGAATTGCATGTGTATTCATTTACATACCACTTCATGACACTGGTTTCACCTGTCTCTCTGTGAATGCAGTTGTTACTTCAAGTTTCAAAGTTAAATAAGATTCTTGATTGTTTGGCTGCTATGCCCTTGCTTTCACTCACATGTCAACACACAATTTTGCCTAAGGCAAAGCCAATACAGTGGTTTCATCACTTTACAAGGTAAATTAGATTTGTCTTTTATATGCAGCTATCCCTTTCTTTTCATTTAAATTCATTTTCATAACACTGGTTTCCCGTAATAGGCTGTGAATGTGGCAGTTAATTCAAATTTGAAAGTAAAGTAGGATACTTGTTTATTTGGCTGCTGTGTGCTTGCTTTCACTCATCAATGTAAAAACACTGCTTTTACCAAATACTATGCCGAAAGTCTGGTTTCTTCAGTTTACAAAACTAAGCAATATACTCAATACATTGGCAGCTATGCACTTGTTTTCACTTACAATCAATATCATAACACTGCTTTTATTATACCAAAGCTTGTTACCTCACTTACGAAATCTAAGTAAGATTCTTGTTTCTTTAAATGCTATACATGTGTTTTCAATTACAATAAACTTGAAAACACTGATTTTTCCTAATGTTTCTTGAAAGCATTGAGTTCTTTGCTTTAGAAAACCAAAAAAGAAACTTGTTTCATTGCTGATATGCATGTGTATTCATTTACAAACAACTTCATGTCACTGGTTTCACCTAACTCACTGTGAATGCAGTAGTTACTTCAAATTTGAAATGTAAGTAAGGTGCTTGAATGTTTGGCTGCTAAGCCCTTGCATTCACGCACATGTCAACACATAACTTTTACCTAAGGCTAAGGCAATGCAGTGGTTTCTTCACTTTACAATCCTAAATAATATTTGTCTATTATTTGCTGCTTTGCCTGTGTTTTCACTTAAATTCATTTTCAAAATACTGGTTTCCCGTAATAGGCGGTGAATGCAGGAGTTAATTGAACTTGGATAGTTAAGTAAGATACTTGTTTTTTAGCTGCTATGCACTTCCATTCACTCATTACCAATGTGTAAACACTGCTTTCCACAGTTTTCAAAGCAAAGCAATATTCTCATTACCTTAGCCGCTTTGCCCTTGTTTTCACTTACATTGAATGTCACAACACTGCTTTTACTATGCCAAATCTGCCGTTTCTTCACTTTTGAAATCTAAGTAAGATTCTTCTTTCTTACAATGCTATACAAGTGTTTTCAATTGCAATCAACTTGAAAACACTGCTTTTCCTTAACGTTGGCTGAATGAACTGTGTTCTTTTCTTTAGAAAACAAAAAAAGAAACTTGATTCATTGGCTGAATTTCAGTTGTATTCATTTAGAAACCACTCCAAGACACTGGTTTAACCTATCTTTCTGTGAATGCAGTAGATACTTCAAGTTGTAAATGTATGTAAGCTTTTTGTTTGTTTGGCTGCTATGCCCTTGCTTTCACTCACATGTCAACACACTTCTTTTATCTAAGGCTAAGCCAATGCATTGGTTTCTTCATTTTATAAAAATTAATAAGGTTTGTCTTTTAATTGCAGCTATACCTGTGTTTTCACTTATATTAATCTTCAAAACACTGGTTTCCCATAACAGAGGGTGAATGCAGCAGTTAATACAACTTTGAAAGTTAAGTAAGATACTTCTTTTTTCGGCTGCTATGATCTTGCTTTCACTCATCAGTGTAAAAACCCTGATTTTTCCTAATACTATGCCAAAACACTAGCTTCTTCAGTTTTCAAAACTAAGCAATATACTCATTACCTTGGCAGCTTTGCACTTGTTTTCACTTACAATGAATGTCACAACACTGATTTTACTATGTCAAAGTTGCCGGTTGTGCACTTTCAAAATCTAATTAAGGTTCTTGTTTCTTACAATGCTATACATGCGTTTTCAATTACAATCAACTTGAAAACACTGCTCTTCCTTAACTTTGGCTGAATGCATTGAGTTCTTTGCTTTAGAAAACCAAAAAAGAATCTTCTTTCATTGGGTGATTTACATGTGTATTCATTTACAAACCACTTGAAGCATTGGTTCCACATATCTGTCTGTGAATGCAACAGTTACTTCAAGTTTCAAAGGTAAGTAAGATTCTTCTTTGTTTGGCTGCTATGCCCTTGCTTTCACTCGCATGTTAACACACAGTTTTGCCTAAGTCTAAGCCAATAGAGTGGTTTCATCACTTTAAAAAACCAAATAAGATTTGTCTTTTATTTACTGCAATGCCTATGTTTTCACTTAAATTCATTTTCAAAACACTGGTTTCCCATAACAGGCTGCGAATGCAGCAGTTAATTCAACTTTGAAAGTTAAATAAGAAACTTGTTCATTTGGCTGCTATGCACTTGCTTTCACTCATCAATGTAAAAATCAATGTAAAAATCAATGCTTACTCCTAATACTATGCCAAAACACTGCTTTCTTCCATTTTAAAAATTAAGCAATATACTCATTAAATTGGCAGCTTTGCACATTTTTTCACTTACAATGAATGTCACAACACTGCATTTACTATGACAAAGCTGCCTGCTGTGCACTTTCGAAATCTAAGTAAGATTCTTGTTTCTTACAATGCTATACATGTGTTTTCAATTACAATCAACTTGAAAACACTTTTTTTCTCTAACGTTGGCTGTATGTATTGAGTTCTTTGCTTTAGGAAATCAAAGAAAAAACTTGTTTCATTGGCTGAATTTCATGTGAATTCATTTACAAACAACTCCAAGACACTGGATTCACCTATCTCTCTGTGAATGCAGTGATACTTAAAAATTTGAAAAGTAAGTAATATTCTCATTTGTTTGGGTGCTATGGCCTTGCTTTCACTCACATATCTACACACAGTTTTACCTAAGGCTAAACCAATACAGTGGTTTCTTCACTTAACAAAACTAAATAACATTTGTCTATTATTTGCTCTTAAGCCTGTGTTTTCACTTACATTCTTCTTCAAAACACTGGTTTCCCATAACAGGCTGTGAAGCAGCAGTTAATTCAAGTTTGAAAGTTAAGTAATATGCTTGTTTGTTTGTCTCCTTTGCACTTGCTTTCACTCATTATCAATGTAAAAACACTGCTTTTACCTAATACTGTTCCAAAACACCGGTTTCATCAGTTTTCAAAACTGAGCAATATACTTTTTATATTGGCAGCTATTCACTTATTATCAATTACAGGAAATGACCCACCACTGCATTTGCTCTGCCAAAGCTGCCTGATCCTCACTTTGGAAACCTAAGTAAGATTGGTGCTTTTTACACTGATAATCATGTGTTTTCAATTACAATCGATTTGAAACCACTGCTTTCCCGAATGCTGGATGAAAGCAGTGAGTTCTTTGCTTCTGAAAACCAAAAAGGAAACTTGCTTCTTTGGCTGATTTGCTTCTGTATACACCTAAATTCAATTTCAAGGCACTTGTTTCACCTAAATCTTTGTGAATGCAGTAGTTACTTCCAGTTTGAAAGGAAATTAAGATTCTTGTTTGGCTCCTATGTCTTTGCTTTCACTCACATGTCAACTAACGGATTTTACCTAAGGCTAAGCCAAAGAAGTCATTTCTTCACTTTACAATCCTAAATAAGATTTGTCTATTGTTTGCTTCTATGCCTGTGTTTTCATTTAAATTCATCTTGAAAACACTGGTTTCACATAACAGGCTGTGAATGTAGCAGTTAATTCAAATTTGAAAGTTAAGTAAGATATTTGTTTGTCTGCTTTGCACTTGCTTTCACTCATTATCAATGTAAAAACACTGCTTTTACCGAATACTGTTCCAAAACACCGGTTTTGTCAGTTTTCAAAACTAAGCAATATACTCCTTATATTGGCAGCTATTCACTTGTTATCAATTACAGGGAATGACCCACCACTGCTTTTGCTCTGCCAAAGCTGCCTGTTCCTCACTTTGGAAACCTAAGTAAGATTGTTGCTTCTTACACTGCTAAGCATGTGTTTTCAATTACAATCCACTTGAAAACACAGCTTTTCCTGAACGCTGGTTGAATGCAGTGATTTCTTTGTATTAGAAAAAGAAAATTGTTTCATTGGCTGATTTGCATATGTATTCATTTAGAAACACCTTCAAGACACTGGTTTCACCTAAATCTCTGTGAATGCAGTAGTAACTTCAAGTTTGAAAGGTAAGTAAGATTCTTGTTTGTTTGGCTGCTATTCTCTTGCTTTCACTCACATGTCAACACACAGTTTTACCTAAGTCTAAGCCAATGCTGTGATTTCTTCACTTTACAAAACTAAATATGATTTGTCTTTTACTTGCTGCTATGCCTGTGTTTTCACTGAAATTCATCTTTAAAACACATGTTTCCTGTAACAGGCTTGAGTACAGCAATTAAGTCAACATTGAAAGTTAAGTAAGATACTTGTTTGTTTGCCTGCTATGCACTTGCTTTCACTCCTTATGAAGGTAAAGCACTGCTTTTACCTAATACTATGCATAATCACTGGTTTCTTCAGTTTTCAAAACTAAGCAATTTACTCATTACATTGGCAGCTATGCACTTGTTTTCACTTACAATGAATGTCAAAACACTGGTTTTACTATGCCAAACCTGCCGGTTCCTCACATTTGAAATCTATGTAAGATTCTTGTTTCTTACAATGCTATATATGTGTTTTCAATTACACTCAACTTGAAAACACTGCTTTTCCTTAACATTGGCTGAATATATTGAGTCCTTTGCTTTGGAAACCCAAAAAACTAACTTGTTTCATTTTGTGATTTGGATGTGTATTCATTGACAAACCACTTCAAGACATTGGTTTCACATATCTCTCTGTGAATGCAGTTTTTACTTCAAAATTCAAAGTTAAATAAGATTCTTGATTGTTTGGCTGCTATGCCCTTGCTTTCACTCACATGTCAACACAAAATTTTGCCTAAGGCTAAGCCAATACAGT
This sequence comes from Cabassous unicinctus, assembly GCA_029593785.1. Classification (NCBI taxonomy): domain Eukaryota; kingdom Metazoa; phylum Chordata; class Mammalia; order Cingulata; family Chlamyphoridae; genus Cabassous; species Cabassous unicinctus. The sequence continues at coordinate 32,868 of JAQZBX010001213.1, read as the reverse complement.
GGTTTCGTCACTTTACAAAGTAAATTAGATTTGTCTTTTATTTGCTGCTATGCCTGTATTTTCACTTAAATTCATTTTCAAAACACTGATTTCCCGTAATAGGCTGTGAATGTGGCAGTTATTTCAAATTTGCAAGTAAAGTAAGATACTTGTTTATTTGGCTGCTGTGTGCTTGCTTTCACTCAGCAATGTAAAAACACTGCTTTTACCAAATGCTATGTCAAAAGACTGGTTTCTTCAGTTTACAAAACTAAGCAATATACTCATTATATTGGCAGCTATGCACTTGTTTTCACTTACAATCAATATTGTAACACTGCTTTTACTATACCAAAGCTCCTGTTTCCTCACTTTCAAAATCTAAGTCTAGATTCTTGTTTCTTACAATGTTATAAATGTGTTTTCAATTACAATCAACTTGAAAACACTGCTCTTCCGTAATGTTGGCTGAATGCATTGAGTTCTTTGCTTTAGAAAACAGAAAAAGAAACTTTTTTCATTGGCTGATATGCATGTGTATTCATTTACAAACAACTTCAGGTCACTGGTTTCACTTAACTCTCTGTGAATGCTGTAGTTACTTAAAATTTGAAAGGTAAGTAAGATGATTGTTTGTTTGGATGCTATGCCCTTGCTTTCACTCACATGTCAACACACAACTTTTACCTAAGGCTTAGCCAATGCAGTGGTTTCCTCACTTTAAAATCCTAAATAAGATTTGTCTTTTATTTGCTGCTTTGCCTGTGTTTTCACTTAAATTCATTTTCAAAATACTGTTTTCCCATAGCAGGCTGTGAATCCAGCAGGTAAATCAACTTTGAAAGTTAAGTAAGATGTTTGTTTGGTGGCTATGCACTTACTTTCATTCTTTATCAATGTAAAAACACTGCTTTAACCTGATACTATGACAGAACACTGGTTTCTTCAGTTTTCAAAACTAAGGAATATACTCATTACATTGGCAGCTATACACTTGTTTTCGCTTACAGTGAATGTCAAAACACTACTTTTACTATGCCAAAGCTGCCGGTTCCTCACTTTCAAAATCTAAATAAGATTCTTGTTTCTTAAAATGCTATACATGTGTTTTCAATTACAATCACCTGGAAAACAATCCTTTTCCCTATAATTGGCTGAATGCATTGAGTTCTTTGCCTTTGAAAACCAAAAATGAAACATGTTTCATTGGCTAATTTGCATGTGAATTCATTTACAAACAAATTCAAGACACTGGATTCACCTAACTCTCTGTAAATGCAGTAGTTGCTTCAAGTTTGAAACTAAGTATGATTCTTGTTTGTTTTGCTGCTATGCCCTTCCTTTCACTCACATGTCAACACACAGCTTTTACCTAAGGCTATGCCAATCCAGGGTTTCTTCACTTTACAAAACTAAATAATATTTGTCTTTTATTCGCTGCTTTGCCTGTGTTTTCACTTAAATTCATCTTGAAAACATTGGTTTCCCATAACAGGCTGTGAATGTAGCAGTTAATTCAAATTTGAAAGTTAAGGAAGATGTTTGTTTGCCTTCTATGCACTTGTTTTCACTCATTATCAATGGAAAAACACTGCTTTTATCTAGTACTATGCCAAAACATTGGTTTCTTCTGTTTTCAAAACTAAGCAATATACTCATTTCATTGGAAGCTATGCCATTGTTCTCACTTACAATCAATGTCAAAACCATGCTTTTAATAAGGAAAAGCTTCTGGTTCCTCACTTTTGTAATCTAAGTAAGATTCTTGTTTCCTTCAAAGCTATACAGGTGTTTTCAATTATAATCAACTTGAAAACACTGCTTTTCCCTCACGTTGGTGGAGTGCATTGAGTACTTTGCTTTATAAAACCAAAAAAGACACTTTTTTCATTGGCTGATTTCCATGTGAATTCCTTCACAAACAACTTCAAGACACTGGTTTAACAGATCTCTCTGTGAATGCAGTAGATACTTCAAGTTTGAAACTTAAGTAAGATTCTTGTTAGTTTGGCTCCTATGCCCTTGTTTTCACTCACAAGTCAACACACAGCTCTTGCTTAAGGCTAAGCCAATGCAGTGGTTTCTTCACTTTACCAAACTAAATAAGATTTGTCTTTTATTTGTTTCTGTGCCTGTGTTTTCACTTAAATTCATCTTGAAAACCCTGATTTCCCATGTCATTCTGTGACTGCAGCAGTTAATTCAATTTTGAAAATTAAGTTAGATACTTGTTTGTTTAGCTGCTATGCACTTGCTTTCAATCATTATCAATGCAAAAGCACTGCTTTTACCTAATACTATGCCAAAACACTGGTTTCCTCTGTTTTCAAAACTGAGCAAAATACTCATTTCATTGGAAGGTATGCACTTGTTTTCACTTACAATGAATGGCAAAACACTTCTTTTACTATGCCAAAGCTGACGGTTCCTCACTTTCGAAATAAGTAAGATTCTTGTTTCTTGCAATGATATACATGTGTTTTCAATTGAAATCAACTTGAAAATACTGCTTTTCCCTATCATTGGCTGAATGCATTGTGTTCTTTGCTTTAGAGAACCGGAAAAAAAACTTGTTTCATTGGATGATTTGCATGTGTATTTCTTTAAAAACATCTTCAAGACACTGGTTTCACTGAACTCTCTGTGAATTCAGTAGTTACTTCAAGATTGAAAGTTAAGTAAGATTCTTGTTTGTTTTGCTGCTAAGTCCTTGCTTTCACTCACATGTCAGCACACAGCTTTGACTAAGGCTAATACAATGCAGTGAATTCTTCACTTTACAAAACTAAATAAGATTAGTTTTTTATTTGCTGCTACGCCTGTGTTTTCACTTAAATTCATCTTAAAAGAACTGGTTTCCCAAAATAGGCTGTGAATGCAGCAGTTAATTCAACTTTGAAAGTAAGGAAAACACTTCTTTGTTCGGCTGCTATGCACTTCCTTTCACTCATTATCAATGTAAAAACCATGTTATTACCTAATACTATGTGGAAACACTGGTTTCTTCAGTTTCCAAACCTAAACAACATTCTCATTACATTGGTAGCTATGCAGTTCCTCTCACTTACAATGAATGTCAAAACACAGCTTTTAGTATGGGAAAGCTACCAGTTCCTCACTTTGGAAATCTCAGTAAGATTTTAGTTTCTTACAATGCTATACATGTGTTTTCAATTACAATCAACTTGAAAACCCTGCTTTTCCCTAACATTGGCTGAATGCATTGAGTTCTTTGCTTTAGAAAAACAAAAAAGAAACTTGCTTCATTCGCTGATTTGCATGTGTATTCTTTTACAAACAACAACATGATACTGGTTTCACCTATCTCCTTCTGAATGCAGTAGTTACTTCAAGCTTGAAAGGTAAGTAAGATTCATGTTTGTTTGGCTGCTATGTCCTTGTTTTCACTCACATGTCAACACACAGATTTGCCTAAGGCTAAGACAATGCAGTGAATTCTTCACTTTACAAAACTAAATAAAATTAGTCTTAATTTTCTGCTCTGCCTGTGTTTTCTCTTAAATTCATCTTCAAAACCCTGGTTTCCCGAAACAGGCTGTGAAAGCAGCAGTTAATTCAACTTTGAAAGTTAAGAATATACTTCTTTGTTTGGCTGCTATGAGCGTGCTTTCACTCATTATCAATGTAAAAACAGTGCTTTTACTAATACTATGCCCAAATCCTCGTTTCTTCTGTTTTCAAAACTAAGCAATATACTCATTACATTGGCAACTATGCACTTGTTTTTACTTACAATGAATTGCAAAATACTGTTTTACTATGCCTAAGGTGCCGGTTCCTCACTTTTGAAATAAGTAAGATTCTTGTTTCTTACAATTCTATACATGTGTTCTCAATTACAATCGACTTGAAAATACTGCTTTTCCCTAATGTTTGCTGACTGCATTGAGTTCTCTGCTTTAGAAAACCCAAAAAGAAACTTGTTTCATTGGCTGATTTGCATGTTTATTCATTTACAACAACTTCAAGACACTGGTTTCACCTATCTCTCTGTGAATGCGGGAGTTACTTCAAGCTTGAAAGCTAAGTAAGATGCTTATTTGTTTAGCTGCTATGCACTTGCTTTCACTCAAATGTCAACACACAGCTTTTTCCTGAGGTGAAGCCTAGGCAGTGTTTTCTTCAAATTACAAAACGAAATAAGGTTTGTCTTTTATTTGCTGCTATGCCTGTGTTTTCTCTGAAATTCACCTTCACAACACTGGATTCACATAACATCTGTGAATGCAGCATTTAATTCTACTTTGAAAGTTAAGTAAGGTACTTGTCTGTTTGGCTGCTATGCACTTGCTTTCACTCATTACCAATATAGAAATAGTGCTTTTACCTTATACTTTGCCAAAACACTGGTTTCTTCTGTTTTCAAAACTAAGAAATATACTCACTACATTGGCAGGTATCCACTTGTTCTCATTTACACTGAATGTCATAACAATGCTTCTACTATGCCAAACTTCCCAGTTCCTCCCTTTTGAAATCTAAGTAAGATTCATGTTTCTTAAAATGTTATACATGTGTTTCCTATTGGCATCAACTTGAAAACACTGCTTTTCCCTAACATTTACTGAATGCATTGAGTTCTTTGCTTTAGAAAACAAAAAAGAACTTGTTTCATTTTCTCAACTGCAAGTATATTCATTTACAATCAACTTCAAGACACTGGTTTCACCTATCTCTCTGTGAATGAAGGAGTTACTTAAAGTTTGAAGGTAAGTAAGATTCTTGTTTGTTTGGCTGCTATGCCCTTGCTTTCACTAACAGGTCAAAACACAGCTTTTACCTGAGGCTAAAGCTATGCAGTAGTTTCTTCACTTTACAAAAAAAAATAAGTTGTCTTTTATTTCCTGCTAGGCCTGTTCTTGTTCTGAAAATCATCTTCAAAACACTGGTTTCCTGTAACAGGCAGTGAATGCAGCATTTAATTCAACTTTGAAAGTTAAGTAAGAAACTTCTCTTTTTGTCTGCTATGCCCTTGCTTTCACTCATAACCAATGTAAAAACAGTGCTTTTACTAATACTAATAGTAAAAACCAGTGGTTTTTTTAGTTTTCAAAACTAAGTAATATACTCATTGCATTGACAGCTATGCACTGGTTATCACTTAGAATTAATTTCAAAACACTGCTTTTAGTATGCCAAAGCTGCCGGTTTTTCACTTTTGAAATTTAATTAAGATTCTTGTTTCTTAAAAGTCTACACATGTGTTTTCACTTACAATCAACTTCAAAACACAGCTTTTCACAAACGTTGGCTGAATGCATTGAGTTTTTTGCTTTAGAAAACTAAAAAAGTAACTTGTTACATTGGCTGATTTGCATGTGTATTCAATTACAAACCACTTCAAGACCCTGGTTTCAAATAACTGTCTGTGAATGCAGTAGTTACTTCAAGCTTGAAAGTAAGTAAGTTTCTTGTTTGTTTGGCTGCTATGCCCTTGCTTTCACTCACATGTCAACACACAGCTTTTACCTAAGGCTAAGCCAACGCAGTGGTTTCTTCACTTTACAAAATTAAATAAGGTTTGGCTTTTGTTTGCTGCTATAACAGTGTTTTCACTTTAATTCATCTTCAAAACCCTGCATTACCCTAACATGTTATGAATGCAGCAGTTAACACAAATTTGAAAGGTAAGTTAGATGCTTCTTTGTTTGCCTGCTCTGAACTTGCTTTCACCCATTATCAATGTAAAAACAGTGCTTTTACCTAATGCTATGCCAAAACACTGGTTTCTTCAGTCTTCAGAACTAAGCAATATACTCATTACATATGCCGCTTTGCACTTGTTCGCACTTGCAATGAATGTCAAAATAATGCTTTTACTATGCAAAGCTGCCGATATTTCACTTTAGAAATCTAAGAAAGTTTCTTGTTTCTTACAATGCTATACATGTGCTTTCAAATACAATCAACTTGAAAACCCTACTTTTCCCTAACATTGGCAGAATGCATTGAGTTTTTTGCATTTCAAAACCAAAAAAGAAACTTGTTTCATTGGCAGTATTGCATGTGTATTCATTTACAATTTCAAGACACTGATTTCACCTAACTCTCTGTGAATGCAGTAGTTACTTCAAGTTTAAAACTAAGTAAGATTCTTATTTGTTTGGTTGCTATGCCCTTGCTTTCACTCACAAATCAACACACAGCTTTTGCCTAATTTATGCCAATGCAATGGTTTCTTCAATTTACAAAACTAAATAAGTTTTGTCTTTTAATTGCTGCTATGCCTGCCTTTCCACTTAAATTCATCTTCAAAACACTGGTTTCCTCTAACAGTCAGTGATTGCAGCAGTTAATTCAACTTTAAATGTTAATTAAGATGTTTGTTTCTCTGCTATGCACTTGCTTTCACTCATTATCAATGTAAAAACACTGCTTTTACCTGATACTATGCAAAAATACTGGTTTCTTCTGTTTTCAAAACTAAGTAATATACTGATTACATTGGCTGCTATGAACTTGTTTTTACTTACAATGAATGGCAAAACACTGCTTTCAATATGCAAAAGCTGCCGGTTACTCAGTTTGAAAATCAAAGTAAGATTCTTGTTTCTTACAATGCTATACATGTGTTTTCAATTACAATCAACTTGAAAACGCTGCTTTACCCTAACTTTGGATTAATGCTTTGAGTTCTTTGCTTTTGAAAACAAAAAAAAAACTTGTTTTATTGGCTGATTTGCAAGTGTATTCATTTACAAAAAACGTCAAGACCCTGGTTTCACCTATCTCTCTGTGAATGCAGGAGTTTCTTCATGTTTGAATGGCAAGTAAGGTTCTTGTTTGTTTAGATTCTACGTCCTTGCTTTCACTCACATGTCAACACACAGCTTTTACCTAAGACTAAGCCAATGCTGTGGGTTCTTCACTTTACAAAACTATATAACATTGTTCTTTTACTTGCTGCTACCCCTGTGTTTTCAGTTAAATTCATCTTCAAAACATTTTTCCCCTAACAGTCTGTAAAAGCAGCAGTTAATTCAACTTGGAAAGAAAAGTAAAATACATGTTTGTTTGGCTACAATGCCCTTCTTTCACTAATTATCAATGTTAAACCAACTTTTACCTAATACAATGTGAAAACACTGGTTTCTTCCGTTTTCAAAATTAAGCAATATAATCATTACATTGGCAGCTATGCACTTCTTTTCACTAACAATGAAGGTGAAAACACTTCTTTTACTATGCCAAAGCTGTCATTTCCTCACTTTCAAAATGTAAGTAAGATCCTTGTTTCTTACAATGCTATACATGGGTTTTCAATTAAAATCAACTTGAAAACAGTACTTTGCCCTAACGTTGGCTGAATGCATTGAGTTCTTTGTTTTAGAAAACGAAAAAAGAAATGATTCATTGGGTGATCTGCATGTGCATTCATTTACAAACAACTTCAAGATACTAGTTTCTCCTAACTCTCTGTGAATGCAGTAGATTCTTCAATTTTGAAATTTAAGTAAGATTCTTGTTTGTTTCACTGCTATGCCCTTGTTTTCACTAACAACTCAACACACAACTCTTGCTTAAAGCTAAGCCAATGCAGTGGTTTCTTCAGTTTACAAAACTAAATAAGATTTGTCTTTTATTTGCTGCTTTCCCAGTGTTTTCACTTAAATTCATTTTCGAAACACCAGTTTCCCATGTCAGGCTGTGAATACAGCAGTTAAATCAAATTTGAAATTTAAGTAAGATACTTGTTTGGCTGCTATGCACTTGCTTTCACTCATTATAAATGTAAAAACAGTGCTTTTACCTAATACTATGCCAAAACATTCGTATCTTCTGTTTCAAAACGAAGCAATATACCCATTACATTGACATCTTTGCACTTGTTTTCACTTACAAAGAATGTCAAAACACTTCTTTTACTACGCCAATGCTGCCGGTTCTTCACTTTCAAAATCTAAGTATGATTCTTGTTTCTTGCAATGCTATACATGTTTTTCAATTACAAGCAACTTGAAAACACTGCTTTTCCTTATGTTGAGTGAATGCATTGAGTTCTTTGATTTAGAAAACCAAAAAATTAACTTGTTTCTTTAGCAGATTTGCATGTGTATTCATTTACAAACTATTTCAAGACAATGGTTTCACATAACTCTCTGTGAATGCAGTGGTTACTTCAAATTTGAAACATAAGTAAGATTCTTGTTTCTTTGGCTGCTATGCACTGACTTTCACTCACATGTAAACACACAGCTTTTACCTGAGGCTGAGGCTATGGAGTAGTTTCTTCCCTTTAAAAAACTAAATAAGATTTGCCTTTTATTTGTTGCTATGCCTGTCTTTTCTGTGAAATTCATCTTTAAAACCCTGGTTTCCCATAACAGGCTGTGAATGCTGCATTTAATTCAACATTGAAAGTTAAGTAAGATACCTGTTGTTTGGCTGCAATGTGCTTAATTTCATTGATTATCAATGTAAACATATTGCTTTTACCTAATATTATGCCAAAACACTGGATACTTCTGTTTTAAAAACTAAACATAATACTCATTACATTTTCAGCTATGCACTTTTTTTTTCACTTACAATGAATGTCAAAACACTGCTTTTACTATGCCAAACCTGCCGGGTACTCCGTTTCAAAATCTAAGTAAGATCATTGTTTCTTACAATGCTATACAGCTGATTTCAATTACAATCAACTTGAAAACGCTGCTTTACCCTCATTTTGGCTGAATGCATTGAGTTCTTTGCTTTTGAAAACCAAAAAAAAAAACTTGTTTCCTTGGCTGGTTTGCACATGTATTCATTTAGAAACAATGTCAAGACACTGCTTTCACCTACTCTTTGTGAATGCAGGAGTTACTTCATGTTTGAAAGGCAAGTAATATTCTTGTTTGTTTGGATTCTATGCCCTTGTTTTCACTCAAGGTGAACACACAGATTTTACCTGAGGCTAAGCCAATGCAGAAATTTCTTCACTTTACAAAACTAAATATTATTGGTCTTTTATTTGCTGCTTTGCCTGTGTTTTCACTTAAATTAATCTTCAAATCACTGGTTTCCCATGTCAGGGTGGGAATGCAGGAGTTAATTCAACTTTGAAATTTAAGTAAGATACTTGTTTCTTTGGCTGTTATGCACTTGCTTTCACTCATTTTAAATGTAAAAACAGTGCTTTTACCTAATACTATGCCAAAAAACTCATTTCTTCTAGTTTCAAAACTAAGCAGTATACTCATTACATTGGCATCTATGCACTTGTTTTCACTTACAATGAATGGCAAAACACTTCTTTCATTATGCCAAAGATACCGGATCCTCACTTTGGAAATCAAAGTATGATTCTGGTTTCTTACAATGCTATACATGTGTTTTCAATTACAGTCAACTTGAAAACACTGCTTTTCGCTAACTTTGGCTGAATGCATTGAGTAATTTGCTTTAGAAAATCAAAAAAGAAACTTGTTTCATTGGCTGAATGAATGTGTCTTCATTTACAAACAACCTCAAGACATTGGGTTCACCTCTATCTCTGTGAATGCAAGAGTTTGCCATTTAAGTAAAATTCTTGTTTGTTTAGATGCTATGACCTTGCTTTCACTCACATGTCATCACATAGATTTATCTGAGGCTAAGCCTGTGCAGTAGTTTCTTCACTTTACAAAACTAAATAAGATTTGTCTTTTATTTGCTGCTCTGCCTGTGTTTTTCTGAAATTCCTCTTCAAATCCCTGGATTCCCATAACAGGCTCTGAATGCAGCAGTTAATTCAGCTTTGAAATTTAAGAAAAATATTTGTTTCTTTGGCTGCTATGCACTTGCTTTAACTCATTATCAATATAAAAATGCTGCTTTTACCTAATATTAGGCAAAAAACTAGTTTCTTCAGTTTCCAATCCAAAGCAGTATTCTCATTACATTGGCAGCTATGCACTTGTTTTCACTTACAATGAATGTGAAAACACTGCTTTTACTATGCTAAAGCTGCCGGTTCCTCACATTCGAAATCTGAGTAAGATTCTTGTTTCTTACAATGCTATACATGTGTTTTCAATTACAATAAAATTGAAACACTGCTTTTCCCTAACAGTGGCTGAATGCATTGAGTTCTTTTCTTTAGAAATCAAAAAAGAAACTTGTTTCATTGGCTGATTTGCATGTGCATTCATTTACACACAACTTTAAACACTGCTTTCACCTAACTCTCTGTGAATGCAGGCCTTTGCAAGATAAGTAAGATTCCTTTTTTTGGCTGATTTGCCCTTGCTTTCACTCACATGTCAACACACAGCTTTTACTGAAGGCTAACCCAGTGCATTGTTTACCTACTTTACAAAACTATAGAAGATTTGTGTTTTATTTGCTGCTATGCCTATGTTTTCACTTAAATTCATCTTCAAAACACTGTTTTTGCGCAACACGGTGTGAATGCAGCAGTTACTTTAACTTTGAAAGTTTAGTAAGGTACTTGTTGTTTGGCTGCTATGCGCTTGCTTTCACTCATTATTAGTGTAAAAACAGTGCTTTTAACTGATACTATGCCAAAACAGTGTTTGCCTCAGTTTTCAAAACAAAGCAATATACTCATTACAGTGGCAGCTATGCACTTCCTCTCACTTCCAATGAATGTCAAAACACTGCTTTTACTATTTCAAAGCTGCCTGTTCTTCACTTTCCAAATCTAAGTAATATTATTGTTTCTTACTTTGCTATACATGTGTTTTCAATTACAATCAACTTGAAAACACTGCTTTTCCCTAATGTTGGCTGAATGCATTGAGTTCCTTTCTTTAGAAACGGAAAAATGGAACTTGTTTAATTGGCTGAGTTGCATGTGTATTCATTTACAAACAACTTCAAGACACTGATTTCACCTATGTCTCTGTGAATGCAGGAATTACTTGAATTTTGAAAGTTAAGTAAGGTTCTTGTCTGTTTGGATGCTTTGTCCATGCTTTCACTCACATGTCAACACACAGCTATTACATGAGGTTAAGCCTATGCAGTAGTTTCTTAATATTACAAAACTAAATAAGATTTGTCTTTTATTTGCTTCTATATTTGTGTTTACTCTGAAATTCATCTTCGAACACTGATTTCCCCTAACAGGCTGTGAATGCAGCAGTTAATTCAAATTTGAAAGTTAAGTAAGATACTTGTTTTTTTGGCTGCTATGTGCATACTTTCACTCATTATCAATATAAAAACAGTGCTTTTAACTAATACTATGCCAAAACAATGGTTTATTCTTTTTTAAAAACTAAGCAATATACTCATTACATTGGCAGGTATCCACTTGTTTCACATATAATGAATGGCAAAAGACTGCTTTTACTCTGCCAAAGGTGCCGGTTCCTCACTTTTGAAACCTAAGTGAGATTCTTGTTTCTTACATTCTATACATGTGTTTTCAATTAAAATCAACTTGAAAACACTGATTTTTCCTAAAGTTGGCTGAATGCATTGAGTTCTTTGATTTAGAAATCCAAAAAAGAAACTTGTTTCTTTGACTGATTTGCATGTGTATTCCTTTACCAAAAAATTTATGACACTGGTTACACCTAACTGTCTGGAATGCAGGAGTTACTTCAAGTTTGAAAGTTAAGTATGATTCTTTTTTCTTTGGCTGTTATGCCCCTGCTTTCACTCACATGTCAAAACACAGTTTTGCCTGAGCCTAAGCCAATACAGTGTTTCTTCACCTTACAAAACTAAAAAGATTTATACTTTATTAGCTGCTATGCCTGTGTTTTCACTGAAATTCATCTTTGAAATGCTGGTTTCCTGTAACTGGCTGTGAATGCAGCAATTAATCCAAATTTTAAAGTTAAGTAAGATACTTGATTGTTTGGCTGCTATGCACTTTCTTTCACTCATTATCAATGTAAAAACCCTGCTTTTACCTAATACTATGTCAAAACACTGGTTTCTTCCATTTTCAAAACTAAGCAATATACTCATTACATTCGCATGTATGTACTTGTTTTCACATACAATGAAAGGAAAAAGACTGCCTTCACTATGCCAAAGCTGCCGGTAACTCTCTTTCAATCTCTAAAAAGATTTTTATTTCTTTCAATGCTATACATGTGTTTTCAATTCCAATCAACTTGAAAATACTACTTTTCCTTAACGTTTGTTGAATGCATTGAGTTCTTTGCTTTAGAAAACCAAAAAAGAAACTTGTTTCATTGGCTGAATTGCATGTGCATTCATTTACAAACAACAAGACACTGGTTTCACCTAACTCTCTGTGAATGCAGTGGTTACTTCAAGTTTGAAAGGTAAGTACTGTTCTTGTTTCTTTGGCTGCTATGCCCACGCTTTCAAACACATATCAACATACAGGTTTTACATAAGGCTAAGCCAATGTAGTGCTTTCTTCAATTACAAAACTAAATAAGGTTTGTCTTTTTTTTTGCTGCTATGCCTGTGTTTTCACTTAAATTTATCTTCAAAACACTGGTTTCCGCTAAGAGGCTGTGAATGCAGCAGTTAATTGAACTCTGAAAGTTAAGTAAGATACATTTTTTGGCAGCTATGCAATTTCTTTTACTCAATATCAATGAAAAAAACAAAGCTTTTACGTAATACTATGCCAAAACACTGGTGTCTTCACTTTCCAAAACTAAGCAATACATTCATTACATTGGCAGCTAGGCACTTGTTTTCACTTACAATGAATGGCAAAACACTGCTTTTACTATGCCAAAGCTGCCAGTTCCCCACTTTGGAAATCTAAGTATGATTCTTGTTTCTTACAATGCTATACATGTGTTTTCAATTACAATCATCTTGAAAACACTGCTTTTCCCTAACGTTGGCTAAATGCATTTAGTTCTTTGCTTTAGAAAACCAAAAAAAAAACTTCTTTCATTGGCTGATTTGCATGCGTATTCATTTACAAAAAACTTGAAGACACTAGTTTGACATATCTCTCTGAGAATGCAGTAGTTACTTCCGGTTAGAAAGGTAAGTAAGCTTCTTGTTTGTTTGTCTGCTATGCCCTTAATTTCACTCACATGTCAAAACACAGCTTTTACATAAGGCTAAGCCAATGCACTGGGTTCTTCACTTTACAAAACTTAAAGATTTGTCTTTTATTTGCTGCTATGCCTGAGTTTTTACTTAAATTCATCTTCAAACACGGGTTTCATGTAACAGGCTGTGAAGGCTGCAGTTAATTCAACTTTGAAAGTTATGTAAGATACTTGTTTGTTTGGTGCTATGGGCTTTCTTTCAATCATAAACAATGTAAAAACACGGCTTTTACCTAATACTAGGCCTAAACACTGGTTTCTTCAGTTTTTAAAAGTAAGCAATGTACTAATTACTTTGGCAGCTATGCATTTGTTTTCACTTACAATGAATAGCAAAACACTGCTTTTACTATGTCAAATCTGCCGGATCCTCACTTTGAAAATCAAAGATGATTCTTTTTTCTTACAATGCTATACATCTGTTTTCAATTACAATCAACTTGAAAACACTGCTTTTCCTTAACTTTGGCTAAATGCATTGAGTACTTTGCTTTAAATAATCAAAAAAGAAACTCTTTTAATTGGCTGATTTGCATGTGTATTCATTTACAAACAACTTCAACACTCTGGTTTCACCTCTCTGTGAATGCAGGGGTTTGCAATTAAGTAAAATTCTTGTTTATTTGGATGCTATGCCCTTGCTTTCACTCACATGTCAACATACAGATTTATCTGAGGATTAGCCTATGCAGTACTTTCTTCATTTTACAAAACTAATTAAGATTTGTCTTTTATTTGCTGCTATGCCTGTGTTTTTCTGAAAATCTTCTTCAAAACCCTGGTTTCCCATAACAGGCCCTGAATGCAGCAGTTAATTCAGCTTGGAAATTTAAGTTAGATATTTGTAGGTTTGGCTGATATGCGCGTGCTTTCACTCATTATCAATGAAAAAATGCTTCTTTTACCTAATACTAGGCAGAAACCCTAATTTCTTCAGTTTCCAAAACTAGGCAATATACTCATTACCTTGGCAGCTATGCACTTGTTTTCACTTACACTGAATGTCAACACACTGCTTTTACTATGCTAAAGCTGCCTCTTCCTCACTTTCAAAATCTAAGTAATTTTCTTGTTTCTTAAAATGCTATACATGTGTTTTCAATTACAATCAACTCGAAAACACTGTTTTCCTAATTTTGCTGAACGCATTGATTAATTTGATTTAGAAAACCAAAAAAGAAGCTTCTTTCATTTGCTGATTTGCAAGTGTATTCATTTACAAACAACTTCAGGACACTGGTTTAACCTTTCTCTTTGTGAATGTAGTAGTTATTTCAAGTTTGAACGTTATATAAGATTCTTTTTTGCTTGGCTGCTATGCCCTTGGTTTCACTCACATGTCAACACACAGCTTTTGCCTGAGGCTAAGCCAAATTCGGGGTTTATTTGCTTTACAAAACAAATAAGGTTTGTCATTTTTTTACTGCTATGCCTGTGTTTTCACTGAAATTCATCTTCAAAACACTGGTTTCCCCTAACAGGCTGTGAATATAGCAGTTAATTCAACTTTGAAAGTTAAGTAAGATACTTGTTTGTTTGGGTGCTATATGCTGGCTTTCACTCATTATCAATTTAAAAACAGTGCTTTTATCTAATTCTATGCCAAAACCCTGGTTTCTGCATTTTTCAAAACTTAAAAATATACCCATTAAATTGGCAGCTATGCAGTTGTTTTCAATTACAGTGAATATCAAAAAACTACTTCTACTATGCCAAAGCTGTCGGATATTCACTTTGGAAACCTCAGTAAAATTCTTGTTTCTTACAATGCTATACATGTGTTTCCATTACAATCAACTTGAAAACACTGCTTTTCCCTTTTGTTGGCTGTATTGAGTTCTTTGCTTTAGAAAACCAAAAATAAACTTGCTTCATTCACTAATTTGCATGTGTATTCACTTACAAACAGCTTTAAGATACTGGGTTCACCTAACTCTCTGTGAATGCAGTAGTTACTTCCAGTGTAAAAGGTACGAAAGATTCTTGTTTTTTTGGCTGCAATGCCCATGCTTTCACACACATGTCAACACGCAGCTTTTACCTAAGACTAAGCCAAAGCAATGCTTTCTTCACTTTACAAAACTTAATAAGATTTGTCATTTATTTGCTGCCATCCCTGTGTTTTCCCTAGAATTCATCTTCAAAACACTGGTTTCCCATTGCATGCAGTGAATGCAGCAGTTAATTCAACTTTGAAAGTTAAGTAAGATACTTGATTCTTTGGCTGCTATGCGCTTGCTTTCACTCATTATAAATGTAAAAACAGTGCTTTTACCTAATACTATGCCAAAACATTCGTTTCTTTTCTTTTCAAAACAAAGCAAAATACCCATTACATTGGCAGCTTTGCACTTGTTTTCACTTACAAGGAATGTCAAAACACTGCTTTTATTATGCCAAAGCTTCTGGTTCTGCACTTTCAAAATCTAAGCAAGATTCTTGTTTCTTATCATGCTATACATGTGTTTTCAATTACAATCAACTTGAAAACACTGCTTTTCCGTAATGTTGAATGAATGCATTGAGTTCTTTGCTTTAGAAACCCGAAAAACAAATGATTCTTTGGGTGATTTGCATGTGCATTCATTTACAAACAACTTGAAGACACTGGTTTCACCTAACTCTCTGTGAAGGCAGTAGATACTTAACGTTTGAAACGTAAGTAAGCATCTTGTTTGTTTGGCTGCTATGCCCTTGTTTTCACTCACAAGTCAACACACAGTTTTGGCCTAAGGCTAACCGAATGCAGTGGTTTCTTCACTTTACAAAACTAAATAATGTTTGTCTTTATTTGCTGCTATGCCTGTGTTTTCACTTAAATTCATCTTCAAAACACTGGTTTCCCATGTCAGGCTGTGAATGCAGCAGTTAATTCAGCTTTGAAAGTTACATAAAATACTTCATTGTTTGCCTGCTATGCACTTGCTTTCACTCATTATCAATGTAAAAACCGTGCTTTTACTAATACTAAGCCAAAACATTGGTTTCTTCATTTTTCAAAACTAAGCAATATACTCATTTCATTGCCAACTATGCACTTGTTTTCACTTACAATAAATGTCAAAACACTTCTTTTACTATGCCAAAGCTGCCGGTTCCTCACTTTTGAAACCTGAGTAATATTCTTGTTTCTTACAGTTCTATACATGTGTTTCAATTACAATCAACTTGAAATCACGACTTTTCCCTTTCATTGCCTGTATGTATTGAGTTCTTTGCTTTAGAAAACCAAAAATAAACTTGTTTCTTTTGCTAATTTGCATGTGTATTCATTTACAAACCCCTTCAAGACACTGGTTTCACCTACCTCTCTGTGATTGCAGTATTTTCTTCCAATGTGAAAGGTACAAAAGATTCTTGTTTTTTTGCCTGCTATGCCCATTCTTTCACACACATGTCAACACACACATTTTACGTAAGGCTAAGCCAATGCAATGGTTTCTTCACTTTACAAAATTTAATAAGATTTGTCATTTATTTACTGCTATGCCTGTGTTTTCACTAAAATTCATCTTCAAAACACTGGTTTCCCATTGCGTGCAGTGAATGGAGCAGTTAATTCAACTTTGAAAGTTAAGTAAGATACTTGTATGTCTGGCTGCTATGTGCTTGCTTTCACTAATTATTAATGTAAAAACACTGATTTTTCCTAATACTACGCCAAAACACGGGTTTCTCCAGTTTTCAAACTAAGCAATATACTCATTACATTGGCACCTATGTACTTGTTTACACTTACAATGAAAATCAAAACACTGCTTTTACTATGCAAAATCTGCAGGTTCTTCACTTTGGTAATCTAGGAAAGATTCTTGTTTCTTACAATGCTATACATTTGTTTTCAATTACAATCAACTTGAAAACAGTACTTTTCCCTAATGTTGGCTGAATGCGTTGATTTCTTTGCTTTAGAAAACCAAAAAAGATACGATTCATTGGGTGATTTGCATGTGCATTCATTTACAAACAACTTCAAGACACTGGTTTCACCTAACTCTCTGTGAATGCAGTAGATACTTCAAGTTTGAAAGTTATGTAAGATTCTTGTTTATTTTGCTGCTATGCCCTTGTTTTCACTCACAAGTCAACACACAGCTTTGGCCTAAATCTAAGCCAATGCAGTGGTATCTTCAATTTACAAATCTTAATAATATTTCTCTTTTATTTGTGCTATGCCTGTGTTTTCACTTAAATTCATCTTCAAAACACTGGTTTCCCATGTCAGGCTGTGAATGCAGCAGTTAATTCATCATTGAAAGTTAAGTAAGATACTTGTTTGTTTCACTCCTATACTCTTGCTTTCAGTAACTACCAATGTAAAAACACTGCTCTTACCTAAGTATATGACAAAACACAGGTCCCTTAGTTTTCAAAACTAAGCAATATACTCATTACATTGGCAACTATACACGTTTTTCACTTACAATGAATCTCAAAACACTGATTTTACTATGCCAATCCTGCCGGTTCCTCCCTTTCAAAATCTAAGTAAAATCCTTGTTTCTTACAATGCTATACAGGTCTTTTCAATTCAAACAACTTGAAAACTCTGCTTTACCCTTACTTGACTGAATGCATTGAGTTCTTTGCTTTGAAAACCAAAAAAAACTTGTCTCATTGGCTGATTTGTACGTGTAATAATTTACAATGTCAAGACTCTGCTTTCAACTATCTCTCTGTGAATTCAGGTGTTACTTCATGCTTGAAAGGAAAGTGAGATTCTTGTTTGTTTGGATTCTTTGCCCTTGTTTTCACTCAAAGGTGAACACACAGATTTTACCTGAAGTTTAGTCAATGCCGAAGTTTCTTCACTTTACAAAACTAAATTCGATTTGTCTTTTATTTACTGCTATGCCTGTGTTTTCACTTAAATCCATCTTCAAAACACTGGTTTCCCATGTCAGGCTGTGAATGCAGCAGTTAATTAAACTTTGAAACTTCAGTAAGATACTTGTTTGTTTGGCTGCTATGCACTTGCTTTCACTCATTATCAATGTAAAAACCCTGCTTTTATGTAATGCTATGCCAAAACACTGGTTTCTACAGTTTTCAAAACTAGGAAATATAGTCATTACATTCACAGCTCTGCAGTTGTTTTCAATTAAAATGAATGTCAAATCACTGCTTTTACTATGCCAAAGCTGCCGGATTCTACCTTTAAAAATCTAAGTAAGTTTCTTGTTTCTTAAAATGCTATTCATGTGTTTTCAATTACAATCAACTTGAAAACGCTGCTTTACCCTTACTTGGCTGAATGCATTCAGTTCTTTGCTTTGAAAACCAAAAAAAAACTTGTTTCATTGGCTGATTTGCATGTGTATTCATTTACAAACAACTTCAAGTCACTGGTTTCACATAACTCTCTGTGAATGCAGTAGTTACTTCAAGTTTGAAAGGTTTGTAAGATTCTTGTTTGTTCTGCTGCTATGCCCTTGCTTTCAATCACATGTCAACACACAGCTTTTACATAAGGCAAAGCCACAGCAGTTTTTTCTTCACTTTACAAAACTAAATAAGTTATGTCTTTTATTTGCTGCTATGCCTGTGTTTTCACTACAATTCATCTTCAAAAGCCTGGTTAGCCATAACAGACTGTGAATGCCGTAGTTAATTCAAATTTGAAAGTTAAGTAAGATACTTGTTTGGCTGTTATGCACTTGCATTGACTCATTATCAAAGTAAAAACACTGCTTTTAACTAATAGCATGCCAAACTTTGGTTTCTTCAGTTTTCAAAACTAAGGAATATACTCTTTATATTGGCAGCTATTCACATTTTATCACTTAAAAAGAAAGAACAACCGCTCCTTTTACTCTGCAAAAGCTGCATGTTCCCTATTTTGACACCTAAATAAGATTCATGTTTCTTACACTGCTAAGTATGGGTATTCAATTACAATCAACTAGAAAACACTGCTTTTCCCTAAGGTTGGCTGAATGAATTGAGTCCTTTGCTTTAGAAAAGCAAAAAAGAAACCTGTTTCATTGGCTGATTTCCATGTGTATTCATTTAGAAAGAACTTCAAAACACTGGTTTCCCCTAAATCTCTGTGAATGTAGTAGGTACTTAAAGTTTGAAAGTTAAGTATTATTCTTGTTTGTTTGGCTGCTGTGCCCTTGCTTTCACTCTTTTGTCAACACACAGCTTTACCTAAGGCAAAGCCAATGCAGTGGTTTCTTCAGTTTACAAAATTAATTAAGATTAGGCTATTGTTTGCTGCTATACCTGTGTTTTCACTTAAAATCATTTTCAAAACCCTGGTTTCCCCTAAGAGGTTGTGAGTGCAGCAGTTAATTCAACTTTGAAAGTTTAGCAAGATTCTTGTTTGCTTGCCTGCTATGCACTTGCTTTCACTCATTATCAATGTAAAAACATTGCTTTTACCTAATACAATGACAAAGCATTGGTTTCCTCAGTTTTCAAAACTAAGGAATATACCCATTATATTCGCAGCTATGTGCTTGTTTTCACTACAATGAATGTCAAAACACTGCTTTTATTATGCCAAAGCTGCCAGTTCCTCACTTTCGAAATCTAAGTAAATTTGTTTCTTACAATGCTATACAAGTGTTTTCAATTACAGTCAACTTGAAAACACTGCTTTTTCTTAACGTTGGCTGAATGCATTGAGTTCTTTGCTTTAGAAAACCAAAAGAACTTATTTCATTGGCTGATTTGCATGTGTGTTCATTTACAAATAATTTCTTGCACTGGTTTCACCTAACTCTCTGTGAATGCAGTAGTTACTTCAAATTTGAAAGGTAAGTAGCATTCTTGTTTATTTTGATGCTACGCCCTTGCTTTCACTCACATGTAAAGAGTTTTACCTAAGATTAAGCTATTGTAGTGGTTTCTTCACTTTAGAAAACTAAATAAGTTATGTCTTTTATTTGCTGCTATGCCTGTGTTTTCACTTAAATTCATCCTCAAAACCCTGGTTTCCTATAACAGGCTGTGAAGGCAGCAGTTAATTAAACTTTGAATGTTAAGTAAGATACTTGTTTGATTGGCTGCTATGCTCTTGATTTCACGCATTATCAATGTAAAAATACTGCTTTTACCTAATACTATGCCAAAACTCCGGTTTCTTCAGTTTTCAAAACTAAGCAATATACTGATTTCTTTGGTAGCTATGCACTTGTTTTCACTTACAATGAGTGTCAAAACACTGCTTTTACTAAGCCAAAGTTGCCGGTTCTTGCTTTCAAAATCTAAGTAAGTTTCATTTTTCTTACAATGCTATATATTTGTCTTCAATTCCAATCAACTTGAAAACACTGATTTTTCCTAACGGCTGAATACATTGAGATTTTGCTTTAGAAACCCAAAAAACCAACTTGTTTCATTGTCTATTTTGCATGTGTATTCATTTACAATCAACTTCAAGTCAATGGTTTCACCTAACCCTCTGTGAATGCAGTAGTTACTTAAAGTTTGAAGGGTAAGTAAGATTCTTGTTTGTTTGGCTGCTATGGCTTTGCTTTCACTCACATATCAACACAGAGCTTTTACCTAAGTCTAAGCCATAGCATTGGTTTCTTCACTTTACAAAACTAAATAAGTTTTGTCTTTATGTGCTACTATGCGTGTGTTTTCAGTAAAATGCATCTTCAAAACTATGGTTTCCGATAACATGCTGTGAATGCAGCAGTTAATTCAACTTTCAAAGTTAAGTAATATAATTATTTGTTTGGCTGTTTGCACTAGCTTTCACCCATTATCAATGTAAAAACAGTGCTTTTACCTAACACTATGCAAAACACTGGTTTCTTCAGTTTTCAAAACTAAGCAATATACTAACTACATTGGCAGCTATGCACTTGTTTTCACTTACAATGAATGTGAAACATTACCTTTACTATATCAAAGTTTCCAGTTCCTCACTTTTGAAATCTAAGTAAGATTCTTGTTTCTTATGATTTTATACATCTGCTTTAAATTACAATCAACTTGAAAACACTGCTTTTCTCAGTGTTGGCTGAATGCATTTAATTCTTTGCTCTGGAAAACCAAAAAAGAAACTCGTTTCATTGGCTGATTTGCATATGTCCTCATTTACAAACAACTTCAAGACACAGGGTTCACATAACTCTCTGTGAATGCATTAGTTACTTCAAGTTTGAAAGGTAAGTAAGATTCTCATTTGCTTGGCAGCTTTGCCCTTGCTTTCACTCACATGTAAACACAAAGATTTGCCTAAGGCTAAGCCTACACAGTAGTTTCTTCACTATACTAAACTACATAAGGATTGTCTTTTATTTGCTGCTATGCCTGTGTTTTCACTGTAATTCATCTTCAAAACACTGGTTTCCTGTAACAGGCTGTGAATGCAGGAGTTAATTCACATTTGAAAGTTAAGAATTATACTTGTTGGTTTGGCTGCTATTCGCTTTCTTTCACTCATTATCAATGTAAAAACCATGCTTTTACCTAATACTATGTAAAAAAACTGCTTTCTTCAGTTTTCAAAACAAGGCAATAAAGTCATTACATTAGCAGCTATGCACCTCTTGTCAATTTCAATGAATGTCAAAACAATTCTTTTACTCTGCCAAAGCTACTTGTTCCTCACTTTGGAAATATAAGTAAGATTCTTCTTTCTTAACATGCTATACATGTGTTTTTAATTACAATCAACTTGAAAACACTGTTTTTCCTTAACATTGACAGAATTCATGAGTTCTTTGCTTTTGAAATCCAAAAATGAAACTTGTTTCATTGGCTGATTTGCATGTGTATTCATTTCAAACAGCTTCAAGACACTTGTTTCACCTCTCTCTGTGAATGAAGGAGTTTCTTCAAGTTCGAAAGGTAAGTAAGATTCTTATTTGTTTGGATTCTATGCCCTTGCTTTCACTCACATGTCAACACACACGTTTTACCAGAGGCTATTCAATGCAGTAGTTTCTTCACTTTAAAAAACTGTATAAGATTTGTCTTTTATTGGCTGCTACGCTTGTGTTTTCATTTAAATTGATCTTCAAAACCCTGGATTCCCCTAACATGCTGTAAATGCTGCAGTTAATTCAACTTTTAAAGCTAAGTAAGATACTTGTTTGTTTGGCTGCTATGTGCTTGCTTTCACTCATTATCAATGTAAAAACCCTGCTTTTACCTAATACTATGCAAAGACACTGGTTTCTTCAGTTTTCAAAACTAAGCAAAAAAGTCATTACATTGGCAGATATGCACTTGTTTTCACTTACAATGAATGTCAAAACATTGCTTTTACTATGCAAAAGCTGCCAGCTCTTCACTTGCTAAATCAAAGTAAGATTTTTGTTTCTTACAATGCCATACATGTCTTTTCAATTACAATCAACTTGAAAACACTGTTTTTCCTAATGTTGGCTGAATGCATTGAGTTCTTTGGTTTAGAAAACCAAAAAAGGTAGTTTTTCATTCGCTGATTTGCATGTGTATTCACTTACAGTCAAATTCAAGACACTGGTTTAACCTAACTCTCTGAATGCAGGAGTTACTTCAAGTTTTAAAGGTAAGTAAGATTCTTGTTTTTTGGCTGCTATGCCCTTGCTTTCACTCACATGTAAACACACAGATTTACCTAAGACTGAGCCAATGAAGTGGTTTCTTCACTTTACAAAACTAAATAAGATTTGTCTTTTATTTGCTGCTATGCCTGTGTTTTCACTGAAATTCATCTTCAAAACACTGGTTTCCCCTAACAGGCTGCCAATGCAGCACTTAATTCAACTTTGAAAGCTAAGAAAGATACTTATTTGCTTGGCTGCTATATGCTTGCTTTCACTCATTATCAATGTAAAAACAGCACTTTTACCTATTAGTATGCCAAAACACTGGTTTCTTCAGTTTTCAAAGCTAAGCAATATACTCATTACATTGGCATCTATGCACTTGTCCGCACTTTCAATGAGTTTTAAAACACTGCTTTCACTATGCCAAAGCTGTCAGTTCCTCCCTTTCAAAATCCATGTAAGATTCTTATTTCTTACAATGCAATGCATGTGTTTTCAATTAAAACCAATTTGAAAACACTACTTTTCCATAATATTGGGTGAAATCATTGAGTTCTTTGCTTTAGAAATCCAAAAACGAAACTTGTTTCATTGCCTGATTTGCATGTGCATTCATTTACAATCTACTTCAAGACACTGGTTTCACCTAACTCTCTGTGAATGCAGTACTTACTTCAAGTTTGAAAGGTAAGTAAGATTCTTGTTTGTTTGGCTTATATGCCTTGCTTTCACTCACATGTAAACACATAGTTTTGCTTATGCTAATTCAATGCAGTAGATTCTTCACTTTAAAAAATTAATAATTTTTGTCTTTTATTTGCTGCTATTTGAGTACTTTCAGTGAAATTCATCTTCACAACACTGGTTTCACGTACCAGGCTGTGAATGCAGCACTTAATTCAACTTTGAAAGCTTACAAAGATACTTGTTTTTTTGGCTGTTATGTGCTTGCTTACAGTCTATGAATATAAAAACTCTGCTTTAACATAAGACTGTGCCAAAACACTGGCTTCTTCAGTTTTCAAAACTCAACAATATACTCATTACATTGGTAGCTATGCACTTGTTTTCACTTACAATCAATATCAAAACACTGCTTTTTCCATGCCAAAGCTCTCGGTCCCACACTTTCAAAGTCTAAGTAAGATTCTTCTTTCTTACAATGCTATACATGGGTTTTCAATTACAATCAACCTGAAAACACGGCTTTTCCCTAATGTTGGCTGAATGTATTGAATTCTTTGCTTTTAAATTCAAAAATAAATTGTTTCATTGGCTGAGTTCCATGTGTATTCATTTACAAACAACATCAAGACACTGGTTTCACCTATCTCTCTGGGAAGGCAGGAGTTCCTTAAAGTGTGAAAGGTAAGTAAGATTCTTGTTTGTTTGGCTGCTATGACCTTGGTTTCACTCACATGTCCACACAAAGTTTTCCCTGAGGCTAAGCCAATGCAGTAGTTTCTTCACTTTACAAAACTAAAAAAATTTGTCTTTTATTTGCTGCTATGCCTGTGTTTCCACTGAAATTCATCTTCAATAGGTTGTTTTCTGTAACAGGCTGTGAATGCAGGAATATATTCAACTTTGAAAGTTATTTAAGATACTTGCATGTTTTGGAACTATGCCCTTGCTTTCACTCATTATCAATGTAAAAACACTGCTTCTATGCAATACTATGCCAAAACACTGCATTCTTCGGTTTTCAAAACTAGCAATATACTCATTACATTGGAAGCTCTGCAGTTGATTTCACTTACAATGAATGTCTGAAAACTGCTTTTACTATGCCAAAGCTGCCGGTTCCTCACTTTCAAAATCTAAGTAAGATTTTTGTTTCTTACAATGCTATACATATGTTGGCAAATACAATCAACTTGAAAACACTGCTTTTCCCTAATGTTGTCTGAATGCATTGAGTATTTTGCTTTAGAAAACCAAAAAAGAAAGTGGATTCATTGGCTGATTTACATGTTTATTCATTTGCAAACAATTTCAATACATGGGTTTCACCTATCTCTCTGTGAATGCAGGAGTTACTTAAAGTTTGAAATGTAAGTAAGATTCTTGTTTGTTTGCATGCTATGCTCTTGCTTTCACTCACATGTCAACACAAAGATTTTACATGAGGCTAAGCATATGCAGTAGTTTCTTCACTTTACAAAACTAAATAAGATTTGTCTTTGGTTTCTGGTTTTGCCTGTGTTTTCTCTGTAATTCATCTTCAAAACACCGGTTTCCTGTAACAAGCTATGAATGCAGTAGTTATTTCAACTTTGAAAATTAACTGTGATACTTGTCTGTTTGACTGCTATGCTCTTGCTTTCACTCATTATCAATGTAAAAAAATGCTTTTACCTAATACTATGCCAAAACACTGGTTTCCTCAGTTTACATAACTTAGCAATATACCCTTTACATTGGCATCTTTGTACATGTTTTCACTTACAATGAATATCAAAAAACTGCTTTTACTATGCCAAAGTTGCTGGTTCCTCAGTTTTGAAATCTAAGTAGGATTCTTGTTTCTCACAATGCTATACATGAGTTTTCAGTTAAAATCAAATTGAAAACACTGCTTTTCCCTAATGTTGGAAGAATGCATTGAGTTCTTTGCTTCAGAAAACCAAAACAAGCTTAATTCTTTGGCTAATTTGCATGTTTACTCATTTACAAAAAACTTCAAGACACTGGTTTCACCTAACTCTCTGTGAATACAGTAGTTACTTCCAGCTTGAAATGTAGGTAAGATTCTTGTTTGTTTGACTGCTATGACCTTGCTTTCACTCACATGTCAATGCACAGCTTTTCCTAAGGCTAAGCCAATGCAGTGGAATCTTCACTTTACAAAACAAAATAAGATTTGTCTTTTATTTGATGCTTTGCCTGTGTTTAATCCGAAATTCCTCTTCAAAACAATGGTCTCCCATAACAGGCTGTGAGTGCAGCAGTTAAATCAACTTCAAAAGTTATATAAGATTCTTGCTTGTTTGATTCTATGTGCTGGCTTTAACTCACTATCAATGTAAAATGACTGCTTTTGCCTAAAGTATGAGAAAACACTGGTTTCTTCAATTTTCAAAACTAAGCAATATAGTCATTATATTCGCAGCTATGCACTTGTTTTCACTTACAATGAATATCAATACAGTGCTTTTACTATGCCTTATCTGTTGGTTCCTAACTTTGGAAATCGAAGTAAGACTCTTGTTTCTTACAATATTGTACATTTTTTTTCAATTACAATGAACTTGAAACACTGCTTTTCTTTATCATTGGCTGAATGTAATGACTTCTTTGCTTTAGAAAACCAAAAATGAGACTTGTTTCATTGGCTGAATTGCATGTGTATTCATTTACCAACAACTCCAAGCACTGGATTCACATATATCTCTTTGAATGCAGTAGTTACTTCAAGTTTGAAATATAAGTAAGAGTCTTGTTTGTTTGGCTGCTATTCCCTTTTTTCACTCACATGTCAACACACAGCTTTTATTTAAGTCTAAGCCAATGCAGTGGTGCCTTCACTTTGCACAACTAAATAAGTTTTGACTTTTATTTGCTGCTTTGACTCTGTTTTCACTTAAATTCATCTTCAAAACACTGATTTTCCCAAACAGGCTTTGAGTGCAGCAGTTAAATCAACTTTCAAAGTTAAGTAAATTACTTGTTTCTTTGGCTTCTATGTGCTGGATTTCACTAACTATCAATGTAAAAACACGGCTTTTACCTAATACTATGACAAAACACTGGTTTCTTCACTTTTCAAAACTAAACAATTTGCTCCATACTTTTGCAGCTATGCACTTGTTCTCACTTACAATGAATGTCAAAACACTGCTTTTACTATGCAAAGCTGCCGGTTCCTCACTTTCAAAATCTAAGTAAGATTTTTGTTTCTTACAATGCTGTACAGGTGTTTTCAATTACAATAAACGTGAAAACACTGCTTTTCCCTAACGTTGGCTGAATGCATTGAGTTCTTTGCTTTAGAAAACCAAAAAAGTAACTTGTTACTTTGGCTGATTGCATGTGTATTCATTTCCAATCAAATTCAAGACCTGTTTCACATAAATCTCTGTGAATGCAGAAGATACTTCAAGTTTGAACGATAAGTGTGATTCTTGTTTGTTTTTCCTGCTGTGCCCTTGGTTTCACTCACATGTCAACACCACCATTTACCTAATATCAGCAAATGCTGTGGTTTCTTCACTTTACCTGTCTAAATGAGATTTGTCTTTCATCTGCTGCTATTCCTGTGTTTCCACTTAAATTCATCTTCAAAACACTGATTTTCCATAACAGGCTGTGAATGCAGTAGGTAATTCAACTTTGAAAGTTAAGTACAATGCTTGTTTTTTTCTTTTTTGCTCCTATGTGCTTGCTTTTGCTCATTATCAATGTAAAAACACTGCTTTTTCCTAATACTATGCCAAAACACTGATATCTTCAGTTTTATATCTAAGCAATATACTCAATACATTGGCATCTAGGCACATATTTTCACTTACAATGAATGGCTAAACACTGCTTATACTATGCAAAAACTGCGGGTAACTCACTTTGGAAATCTCAATAAGATTCTTGTTTTAGAATGCTATAAAGTTGTTTTCAATTATAGTCAACTTGAAAACACTGCTTTTCCCTAACTTTGACTGAATGCATTGAATTCTTTGCTTTTGAAAACCATAAAAGAATATTGTTTCATTGGCTGATATGCATGTGTATGCATTTACAAACAACTTCACGACACTGGTTTCACCTAACTTTCTGTGAATTCAGTAGATATTTCAAGTTTGAAAGTTAAGTAAGATTCTTGTTTGTTTGCCTGCTATGCCTTTGCTTTCAATCACATGCAAACACACAGATTTTACATAAGGCTAAGTCAAAGCTGTGGTTTCTTCACTTTACAAAATAAAATAAGATTTGTCTTTTATTTGCTTCTGTGCCTGTGTTTTCACTTAAATTCATCTTCACAACACAGGTTTCCCGTAACAGTCTGTGAATGCTGCTGTTGATTCAACTTTGTAAGCTAAGTAAGATACTTGATTGTTTGGCTCCTGTGTGCTTGCTTTCACCCATTATCAATGTAAAAACAGTGCTTTTACCTAATTCTATGCCAAAACAGTGGTTTCTTCAGTTTTCAAAACTAAGCAAAATACCCATTACATTGGCAGCTATGCACTTGATTTCACTTACAATGAATGTCAAAACACTCCTTTTACTATGCCAAAGCTACCAGTTCCTCACTTTTGAAATCTATGTAAGATCCTTGTTTCTTACAATGCTATACATGTGTTTTCAATTACAATCAACTTGAAATCACTGCTTTTCCCTATAGTTGACTGAATATATTGAGTTATTTGCTTTTGAAAACCAAAAAATAAGTTGTTTTTTGGCTGATTTGCATGTGTATTCATTTACAAACACTTCAAGGCACTTGTTTCACCTGTCTCTCTGTGAATACAGTAGTTACTTCAAGTTTTAAAGGTAAGTAATATTCTTGTTTGTTTGGCTGCTATGCCCTTGCTTTCGCCACATGTCAACACGCAGCTTTTACCTAAGGCTAGAGCCAATACAGTCGTTTCCATACTTTAAAAATCTAAATAAGATATGTCTTTTATTTGCTGCTATTCCTGTGTTTTCACTTAAATTCATCTTCAGAACACAGGTTTCCAGTGTCAGGCTGTGAATGCAGCAGTTAATTCAACTTTGACAGTTAAGTAAGAGACTTTTTGTTTCCTGCTATGTGCTCACTTTCAGTCAATATCAATATAAAAGCACTGCTTTTATCTGATACTATGCCAAAACGCTGGTTTTTTCAGTTTTCAAAACTAAGCCATATACTCATTACATTCGTAACTATGCACTTTTTTTCACTTAAAATGAATGTCGAAACACTGCTTTTACTATGCCAAAGCTACCAGATCTTCCCTTTCAAAATCTAAGTAAGTTCATTGTTTCTTACAATGCTATACAAATGTTTTCAATTACAATCAACTTGAAAACACTGCCTTTCCCTAATGTTGGCTGAATCCTTTCAGTTCTTTGCTTTAGAAAATAAAAAAAAACTTGTTTCATTGGCTGATTTGCATGTGTATTCATTTACAAACAACTTCAACACTTTGGTTTCACCAGTCTCTCTGTAAATCTAGGAGTTATGTAACGTTGAAAGATAAGTAAGATTCCTGTTTTTTTTTAGCTGCTATGCCCTTGCGTTCACTCACATGTCAACAGACAGCTTTTGACTGAGGCTAAGCTTAGGCAGTAGTTTATTCACTTTACAAAATTAAAGAAGTTTTGAATTTTACTTGCTGCTATGCCTATGTTTTCTCATAAATTCATCTTCAAAACACTAGTTTCATGTAACAGGCTGTGAATCAGCAGTTAATTCAACTTTGAAAGCTGAATAAATTACTTCTTTGATGGGCTGCTTTATGCCTGCTTTCACTCATTATCAATGTAAAAACAGTGCTTTTACCTAGTACTATGACACAGCACTGGTTTCTTCAGTTTTCAAAAGTAAGCAATATATTCATTACATTGCCAGCTATGCACATGTTTTCACTTACAATGAATATCAAAACACTGCTTTTACTCTGACAAAGGTGCCGGTTCCTCTCTTTAAAAATCTACGTAAGATCGTTTTTCCTTACAATGCTATACATGTATTTTCAATTACAATCAACTTGAAAACACTCCTTTTCCCTGATGGTGAAATGCATTGGTTTCTTTGCTTTAGAAAACCAAAAAATAACTTGTTTCATTGGCTTCTTTGCACTTGTATTCATTTACAAACAACTTCAGGACACTGGTTTCACTTAACTCTCTGTGAATACAGTAGTTACTTCAAGCTTGAAATGTAAGTAAGATTCTTGTTTGTTTGGCTGCTATGCCCTTGCTTTCACTCACATGTCAACACACCATTTTACATGAGGCTAATCCTAAGCAGTAGTTTCTTCACTTTACAAAACTAAATAAGATTTGTCTTTTATTTCCTGCTATGCCTGTGTTTCCATTTAATTCATTTTCAAAGTACTCATTTCCCATATCAGTCTATGAATGCTGCAGTTAATTCAACTTTGAAAATTAAGTAAGGTACTTGTTTGTTGGGCTGCTAAGCGCTTGATTTCAGTCATTATCAATGTAAAAACACTGCTTTTATATAGTATGCTAAAACACTGGTTTCTTCAGTTTTCCACACTAATCAATATACTCATTACATTGGCAGCTATGCACTTGTTTTCACTTGCAAAGAATGTCAAAACACTGCTTTTACTATGCCAAAGCTGCCGTTTCCTCACTTTTGAAACCTAAGTAACATTCTTGTTTCTTAATTTGCTGTACATGTGTTTCAATTACATTCAACTTGAAAACACTGCTTTTCCTTAACCTTGGCTGAATGCTTTGCGTTCCTTGCTTTTGAAAACCTAAAAAATCTTGCTTTATTGACTGATTTGCATGTGTATTCATTTACAAACAACTTCAAGACACTGGTTTCATCTATCTCTCTGTTAATGCAAGAGGCACTTCAAGTTTGAAGGTAAGTAAGATTCTTCTTTGGATTCTATGCCCTTGCCTTCACACTCAGGGCATCATACAGTTTTCACCCGTGGCTAAGCCAATGCAGTAGTTTCTTCATTTTAAAAAACTAAATCCGATTTCTCTTTTATTTGCGGCTATGCCTGTGTTTTCACTGAAAATTATCTTCAAATCACTGGTTTCCCATAACAGGCTGTGAATGCAGCAGTTAAGTCAACTTTGAAAGTTAAGTAAGATACTTGTTTGTTTGGCTGCTATGCGCTTGCTTTCCCCCATTATCAGTATAAAAACAGTGCTTTTACCTAATACTATGCAAAACACTGGTTTCTTCAGTTTTCTAAACTAAGCATATAGTCATTACATTGGCAGCTATGCACTTGTTTTCACTTACAATGAATGGCAGAATGCTGATTTTACTTTGCCAAAGTTGCAGGAACCTCGCTATTGAAATGTAAGTAATATTCTTGTTTCTTACAATGCTATACATGTGTTTTCAATTACAATCGACTTGAAAACCCTGTTTTCCCAAATGTTGACTGAATGCATTGAGTTCTTTACTTTTGTAAACCAAAAAATA
This sequence comes from Cabassous unicinctus, assembly GCA_029593785.1. Lineage (NCBI taxonomy): Eukaryota > Metazoa > Chordata > Mammalia > Cingulata > Chlamyphoridae > Cabassous > Cabassous unicinctus. The sequence continues at coordinate 2,266 of JAQZBX010001213.1, read as the reverse complement.
AACTTGTTTCATTTGCTGATTTGCATGTGTATTCATTTTAAAACAACTTCACGACACTGGTTTCACCTAACTCTCTGTGAATGCAGTAGTTACTTCAATTTTGAAAGGTAATTAATATTCTTGTTTGTTTGGCTGCTATAAACTTGCTTTGACTCACATGTCAACAACAGATTTTTCCAAAGGCTAAGCCAAATCAGTGGTTTCTTCACTTTACAAAACTAAATAAGACTTGTCTTTTGTTTGCTTATATGCCTATATTTTCCCTTAAATTCATCTTCAAAACCCTGGTTTCCTGTAACAGGCTGTCAAGGCAGCAGTTAATTCAACCTTGTATGTTTTGTAAGATACTTGTTTGTTTGTGTGCTATGCGCTTGCTTTCACTCATTATCAATGTAAAAAACCTGATTTTACCTAATAATATGCCAAAACACTGGTTTCTTCAGTTTTCAAATATAAGAAATATCCTGCTTACATTGGCAGCTATTCACGTATTTTCACTTACAACGAATGACCAACCCTTCCTTTTATTCAGCAAAAGTTGCCGGTTCCTCACTTTTGAAACCTAAGTAAGATTCTTGTTTCTTACATTGTTAAGCATGAGTTTTCAATTACAATCAACTGGAAAACACTGCTTTTCCTTAACGTTTGCTGAATGCATTGAGTACTTTGCTTTAGGAACCAAAAAAGAAAGTTGTTTCATTTGCTGATTTTTATGTGTTTCATTTAGAAACAATTTCAAGACACTGGTTTCACGTAACTCTCTGGTAATGCTGTAGTTACTTCAAGTTCGAAAGATAATTAAGATTCTTGTTTGTTGTGCTGCTATGTATTTGCTGTCACTCACTGTCAATGTAAAAACTCTGCTTTACCTAACACGATGTCAAAACTCTGGTTTCTTCAATTTTCTAAACTAAGCTATATACTCATTACATTTTCTGCTATGCACTTCTTCTCACTTACAATGAATGTCTAACCACTGGTTTTACTCTGCAAAACTGCCGGTTCCTCAATTTCAAAATCTAAGTAAGATTCTTGTCTCTTACAATGCTATACGTGTGTTTTCAATTACTATCAACTTGAAAACTCTGCTTTAACCTAATATTGGCTGAATGCCTTGAGTTCAGTGTTGAGAAAACGAAAAAAGTTAACATATTTCAATGGCTGATTTGTATGTGTATTCAGTTACAAGCAACTTCAAGACACTGGGTTCACCTAACTCTCTGCGAATGCAGTAGTTACTTCAAGTTTGAAAGGTAATTTAGAGTCTTGTTTTATTTGGCTTCTAAGCCCTTGTTTTCACTCACAGGTCAACACACAAGTTTTACCTAAGGCTAAGCCAATGCAGAGGTTTCTTCACTTTACAAAACTAAATAAGATTTGTCTTTTAGTTGCTGCTATGCCTGCGTTTTCACTGAAATTCATCTTCAAAACACGGGTTTCCTATAAGAGGCTGTAAATGCAGTAGTTAATTCAACTTTGAAAGTTAAGTACGATACATATTTGTTAGGCTGCTCTGCGCTTGCTTTCACTCATTATCAATGTAAATACACTGCTTTTAACTAATATTATTCCAAAACGCAGGTTACTTCAGTTTTCAAAACTAAGCAATATACTCATTACATTGGCGGCTACACACTTTTTTTCACTTACAATGAATGTCAAAACACTGGTTTTACTATGCGAAAGCTGCCGACTCCTCCCTTTTGAAACCTAAGAATGATTCTTGATTCCTCCAAAGCTTTACATGTGTTTTCAATTATATTCAACTTGAAAACACTGCTTCTCCCTAACGTTGGCTGAATGCATTAAGTTCTTTGTTTTAGAAAACCAAAAAAGAAATTTGTTTCATTGGCTGATTTGCATGTGTACTCATTTACAAACAACTTCAATACCCTGGTTTCAAGTAACTCTCTGTGAATGAAGTAGTTACTTCAAGTGTGAAAGGTAATTAAGTTTCTTGTTGCTTTGGCTGCTATGCCCTTGCTCTCATTCACATGTCAACCTACAGCTTTTACCTAAGGTGAAGCCAATGCAGTGGTTCCTTCACATTACAAAACTAAATAATTTTGTCTTTTATTTGCTGCTATGCCTGTGTTTTCAATAAATTCATCTTCAAAACCCTAGTTTCCGTAACAGGCTGTGAATGCTGCAGTAAATTCAACTTTGAATGTTAACTAAGATACTTATTTGTTAGGATGCTATGCGCTTGCTTTCACTCATTATCAATGTAAATACACTGCTTTTAACTAATACTATGCCAAAACAC